>JAMZAV010010103.1:0-24791 GCA_024449915.1 Sweltsa coloradensis
AAGGTTTAATTAAAAATCTTTTCTATCACTACTATATTTTGTACAGGTTTCTAAAACGTGTTTAATAGTTAAAACTTCGCCACACTTATCACAAATGGGAGGATCTTCACCTCTTAGAAGATATCCGTGAGTGAGGTATTTGATTGGATATTGCTTTACGTCTCATATTTATGCAACTTGGCTAATCGAGACGAAGGGAGGGTCGTAAGGGATGACGCGGGGGGACAAGGGGTGGACAGGTCTGTGCTGGTCAGAACCAGCCACAAGCATATGGGGAGGGCAGGGGTTCCCCCACGTCGTGGTCGTCTCCGTCTGTGTCATCATCCGTCCGTGTTGTCTTTGTCGTCACCGTCGGGGAGGTAGTCAAAGGGAAGGGGTTCCCCGACGACGACCCAGAGCTCGCCATTAATTTCAGGGAGTGAAACTCCCCTATTCACGGGCCAAACCGCGAGAAGGTGTCGAGTTGGAATGTGTGCCCGATTCTTAAACGAGCCAGATCGTGCACTTCTT
Source organism: Sweltsa coloradensis (assembly GCA_024449915.1). Lineage (NCBI taxonomy): Eukaryota > Metazoa > Arthropoda > Insecta > Plecoptera > Chloroperlidae > Sweltsa > Sweltsa coloradensis. Next base: position 511 of record JAMZAV010010103.1, read on the forward strand.
CGCGGCGAGAAGAGCGACGTGAAGAGATTCAGGCTGCCGTGCTATTTTTGATTTGGCGCAATTTATTGTTTTCAATCTTGTTCCAGGAATATTGCCATTGCTCTTTAAGCTTTTGTTTACAAAATGCTTTTAAATCTGAAGGAATTATTAGCTGACAGTCTATGCTGTCCTTTTCGCGTGCTGATTTTGCACATTTGACTGTTACTTCGTTACCCAAGATCCCGCAATGTTCAGGGACCCAACAAAATCCTACAGACTTTTGTTTATAGGAAAGATTTGTAAGTATAATCTGAATCTTGAGAATTATGGGATGACTTGGATAAATTTCAGACATTGCTTCCAGGGAACTCAAAGAGTCTGTGCAGATTAGAAACTTTGATTCGTTACTCCTTTGGATATAAAGTAGGCTTTGAAGTAATGCAAAAAGTTCAGCATTATACACACTGAACTTTGGGTGGAGGTGGAAAGTGAAGTTACCTGCATCAGTAGTATAAGCACAACCAACCAAATCATCCATTCTAGAGCCATCTGTAAAGATGCAGCTATATTAATGAAAATGAGAACGTATTTCTTGAAATAATGCTTGAAATTGAGTATCGGATGTAAGACCCTTTTTTTATCGAGACAGTTCGGTAATGCAAGTCGGTTTGCAGAACGTCCATGGTGGAATTGAGCCGTACGACGTTATGAAGGCTAAAGGTAATGTTATGTGCAATTTCTCCAACAGCTCAAGCGAACAAATGCCTACTGGTCTAATTGCTTTCGGACGTAAGAAATAACGATTTTTAAAAGGGGGATCTAAAACTGCATTGTAGGATGGATTTTTGGGGTTACCTTTTAACGACGCCACATAATTAAGCATCAAGTAATTCCTTCTAGTGAGTAATGATGGTTCTCCTGCTTTGCTGTATAGGCTATTAACAGGGCTGGTTCGGAATGCACCTGTTGACAATCGAATACCAGTGTGGTGAACTATATCCAACGTCCTGATATATGAAGGCCTAGCAGAGTTGTAAATAAAGCGAGAAAAGTACAATTTTGAGCGAATAAGTGCTCTATATAATTGCAGCATGATAGTTCGGTCTGCACCCCATGAAGTATTGCTGAGAGCACGGAGAATATTTAAGGATCTATTGCATTTTGATATTAATTGTTGAAGATGGGGCTTCCATGTTAGCTTTTCATCGAAAACCATGCCCAAAACACGAGCAATGTGGGTAAAGATGAGGTCTTGTCCAAGCATTGTAAGATTTAGTGGCAAGTGAATTCCCCTATTACGTCTAAAATGAATACATGCGGTTTTGGATACTGAAAATTTAAAACCCGTTTCCTTGGACCATGTTTCAAGGTGTCTGATATTTAATTGAAGTTGTCTTTCTATGGAACTCATATTTGATGCCTTGAATAAAATTGTAAAATCGTCTAAAAAAGCTAAGACACAACTGGCTTCTTAACAAAGGAAGTGATGCTATTAATAGCTATTGCAAATAAAATGACACTTAACACAGAGCCCTGTGGTACACCGTTTTCTTGTGTAAAAGTCCTCGATAAAATGTTGCCTATTCTAACCTTATAAGTTCTTGTTGGTTAAAAAATTGCTATAAAAATTGACATAGGACCTTTTATGTTATATGACAAACAACATATGTGACCGTGAACACACTCGTTGGTAACCCTCATCCAGGAGTGTACAAACTAACAGGTGATTGCTTTCTTTCCAAAATATCAAGCTTTCTGATTCAGGCCTGGCAAACTTGGCGCAATATTTGGCCTTGTGTGCACAAGTCAATTCCCAATGTCATTTTCACATAAAGTTCGGAAACATAAATCTGCAAATGAACGCATATGCTTCTTCAATTGGAACAAAACCGCACTTAGCAGGGAAACCGATATTATAATAGAAGGGTTTTCCAAAAGCATCGAGCTGCATGGGCCCAAATTTAACAAACTTATCGGTAAGTAATCTTAATTCTACAAGATTAATAACAGTTATACGTCATACAAAGTACATTTAAAAACAATCAATGAATTGATAAACAAATGATTTGCCTGACAGGGGATGGTGATATTAGCGTCCACAATAGACTGACGGTCAAAATACCCTACGGAACCATCTCGCTGTTGACATGGCCGTCTTAAAGGCCATTGAACACCGCCAAACAGAAAAAGGTCCACCCCATATACGAATTGCCGAATTGTATGTGTCATCGATCATGTTTTCGGCCAACACAAGCATTGTGCTCAACGCCGGAAATTTTGCAATGGCCATAAAGCGTGAGTGTGTGCGGTTGGGTGTGTGTGGTCAACGGAACTCCCCTCGGCAGACTATTTCCCAACACCTTTATTTGTGTACAACTTAATGACGTGAACAAACCTTGCATTCAGGTTGGTATAGCAACCAGTTGTAGACAGATTCCGTGAATAATTATAGTAAGAAATGATAATTATCATTAGCTAGGTTATCATGCTTGCCGCAGGCCTGTGGTGACCAATCAGGAGCCTGCCACACATCAACATAATATCGATCTTGAAGCATGATTCATTTCTAGCTGGATGCACCATATCTGTTTTGCAAACCCGTACTTATCTGGTGTGTCTTTTGTTTCAGATTCTGATACTATGGACCAACAAAGCCAAAAGCATGGTAACAATACAACAAAAACAACAACAAAACGTACCAAATAAGTGCCTCTATTCAAATTTGTCTACCAGTAAATTATTACTAAATGATGGGAGGTTGTCATTGAAATTGAGGATGACCCTGAACTATCTACACAAGAAAATTAGTTTTATATTGTTTATCTAGTTTTCCTCGGGTCTCATATAGTACTGCAGAACATTAAAACCTTCATTGTGCAACCTTAGGCAACACTGAAGTTTAGAGTGGTTCAGCCGTTTAACATAAAGAGGCCGGGGAAATGTTTGGTCCAGTGGTGTTTATATGAGCTATCAGGTGATCACTATGTTTTCTAATGAGAATAGGTTACTTGAGTGGATTAGTAAATTTATCATACCGAAATTGCGAATCTAGTTGGTTTTTTGAAGGCCTTGTTTCTCAAAATTCATAACACAAATAAGGCCCTTAAAAAAAAATGACCCAGGCGTGTTCAACGCGATGGCACTAACAAATCTAGTCCCAGGCGTTGGATTCAAATTTCATCAAAATCTGTTCAGCGTCTGATCTGATATTCCGCCGAAAGCATTGCATTTGGTGATTTATGTTTATGCTTGTAGTTTCACACCTAACTAATAGCTTGTTTTTTGAAGAATAACATTGTATCTTTGGGGAGGAAACTCTTTTCCACTTAGAGATTGAGTTGTGGTGGGAGGGGAGGAGATGGTGGATGAAAGGGAAGGGGACGGTGGCTGTTTCAATGCAGAGAAATCATTCACTTGCAAGTCTGCTTTTGAGCGTTTTCACCTGTGACCAGACATGCACACATAAAAACTGATCGAGTCCCATCCGAGTTTAAATTGATAACCATTATCATTGCAAAATGAAGATGCTTGGGCTTTCTTTGAGATTAGGTTATAAATAATGTTTAACATATTTATTTTTTCCTTGTCAAATTCAGTAGTAAGGCCTATGTGAGTAAATTGCATCACAATGAGCATCACAACAAGCTAAGCACTTCACCTTCTTCAAACCACAACAAGATGGCTGCGATCCTCAAAGTGGTTCTAGTAACTCTTGTGTCTTGCTTCTACCTCGTCAGGACAGCAGCTTCAAACCAGGACTCTGGCTTCATCAACTGTAAAGGTCGTCTTGAAAACAAAACATAACAGCTTTGGAGAATGGCCATCGACGGTATGTTTACAAGTTGTGGATTTGTGTGCATCGTTGTCTTGTGGCTAGAAGCTCTCCTTCCAATGCAGAAGGTCCAGGGTTCGATTCCCGCTTTATAACAGAAGTTTTTTTTAACTTAACGGGTAGTTATTGTTTCGTAACACCTAGCTTCGTTTTCGCTTTTAAATCTCGAAATGTCTGGGGAAGCTCGCCACCTCTGTAGCCAGGTAATTGCGGCGGAAAGCAAAAAAGAGAAGATGAGAGGTGTTTTTTACGACCAAAAATTTGTTATTGTTGTATGGGTTAATGAAAACTACACGTTAAGCGTAGTGCCTACAAAATGTGTTCTGGATGCGCCAAGATCAGGAATTGAAATAAACAAAATGACAACAGTTCGGTGGATGTCAAAAAAAAAATATCAGCAAGTAGTTGGTTTGCCGCTCTGATTTGGAGGTAAGTAACTTTTCAGAATATAGGCCTACACAAACTCAATGACTAGGCCTACTAGGCCTAGCCTACCTATTCAAATGGCCATGTGCAAAAAAGTTTAATGGGAACATGGCTGCCGCTGCACTATGTCTGCACGCGCATAAAAATGAACTTGCAAACTATCAAACATGAAAGGGTAATAGGCATAAAATTAACCAACAACATGTTGGTAATTTCCGAAGGAATAAAGACAAATTATGTCATAAATTTAACAAATAAAATTAATTTCAAACAGTAACATTATACCTAGAATAGTTAGTTAGTTAATGTTGTTTTAGGGCACTCAACAGTAGAGTTATCAGTGCCCATGTCAATTGTTTTGGAATCTTCCAAATTTTCTTTTTCCATAATTGTGGATAACCACCATGTTTTCTTCTTTCCAATGGGAGGACAGTTAGGGAAGACAAGGGGGTTAATGAGAAGGAGTGAGGATGTGGATAGGGTGATTAAACTGGGTGAACACGGAGGTGTGCTTGTTGCAGAGAGTATGGAGAGTATAAGTATGGAGACAAAAAAAGTGAAAGAAGAAAATAAATATGAGTAAGGCTGTGTAAATGAAGAAAGGCTAGGAGGCTAGGCCTACTTTTTAGGTTATGTTGCCTCAAAATTAATGCTTAAATTTTACTAAGTGGGTATTAAACCATTGTGGATATTCATACGGTCAGTTGTAATAGCAATTTAGCATAGGGTCTACACATTTCATTGGAAGACCTAGAATTGACAGTACAAAACTTGTATATTGCTCTAGTTAGCGGTCGTAAATCTTCCGTAGGCCTAGTCCCAAGTCTAGGGTTCAAATAGCAGCCGTAAATTTACCTTAAGGCCTAGTAGGCCTACAGTCTATCGTTAAAATTGGTCGCCTAACTTTTCCGTAGCTATGGTTAACTCGTTATTAGGCCCTATGTATTTTTTCACAAATGCCTGTTACCTCTGAGTTTATATTTAGGTTAAGAATGAGACATACCTATTGAGACAATATAGGGCATTATATTTTTTGCAGAAAAAAATGAGTTGCAAGAGTTTCTCAAGGAGAAACTACGGCAAATGCAAACTCCAAATGTTCCGACTAGAACCAAGTCTAGTCGGCAAACTAAGATGCCATGAGCACTGACCAAGAAATAAACCACAATCATTTTCAAAGTCAATCCCAGTTTCAATTTTTTAATCCCCCTCATTCGAGCACACAACTTCCTGAACCTTCCTCATATCCGCAACCACACACCCATTCTGAAGCCATTCATGACTATTGCCCCCCATCCCCAACCAACTTTTCAAGTGATTCCCTTCCCCACACCAATTCCGTTGTAGGCCTACTCCACGCTCGGATAGCCGAGCTTGAAAAGAAGCTTAGTTCGGCAAAGGAAAAGTAAGAGGAGCTGAGGGCAGCAAAGGGTCGTCAGCAAGGCTGTGGAAAGCTTTGCTCTCTGAACATATGTGAGAACATTGGACAGTAAATTGGACAGATGGTGGTGAGTTGTGGGAGTGTGGAATTTGATTTCGGAATGTAGAAATATAATATATTTTGAGTTCTACATCGTGTTGTGAAATAGTTTTGTGACCAAGGGGTGAAAATTGGTGTGTTGACGTTTGACTATCGTTGTCTGCAATTTCTATGAATAGGTGAGATGGATAATGTTGATTTAAAAAAGTATTTAGAGGAATTTTAGGTGAAAAACAAAACATGTGTAACATGAACAACACAAATGAGTCAAGGCTCCAAGAATTCTATGAAGAGGACAGGTCTTCTTGTTCAAATTGTTAAGCAGTGCATTATCTCGTTTTATGTGTTTCTGCGTATGAAGGATGGCGGAAGATGTGGTGTTAGTTATAAAAGACGGTACCGGTAGTATCAAGTTTAAAAAAAATATGAGTAAAAAGGAGTTAGAATAGGCTTAAATAAAGAGGGTAAAAAAGAGGTGCTGATCAAAAGGCTAACACTCGCTGTTCAGAAAAACTGTTGGCTTTGGAGAGCTAGGCCTTGGCCCAAACCCAGAGCTTCGATACACGTGCAAATGTAAAGAACTCACGATCGAAGTAGAACTAACAAAGAATATAGCAGAAGAAAAGGAAAAGGTAAATACCGAAATGACAAAACGATTAAATATCCAAGCAGAGATAATAACATTACTTCAAAACATAATTACAAGGTAAAAGTGAGGCTAAGGTAGTCTCTCAAATAGCTGCGATGCATGGTGGCGAATCGATATGTCAAAAAGATGCTAACAATTGCGAGCGGATACTTCGACTGATCGATACGGCAAGATAGGTCGATTGGAACAAGGAGGCGGGTGCGGCGGATCAACAGGAGAACACGAACTCAACTTGCAGCGCGATTGTGAATCGAGTCCAAAATACCAAAACGCTCGAAATACGCTGTAATAGTCAAACCTAAATCACACGCCGCACAAGATAGCAAGAAAACAATAGAAGAAGTAAAAAAGGCAGTAAACCCTAGTGAAATAGGAATAGGAGTGACTTAAGTTTAAGAAATCAGAGATGGGGGAGTGGTGATAGTCTGTGACAGCAGAGAAGGCTAACAGGCTCTTCAAAACGAGACAACTGTTAAGCTTGGGAACGACTACAACATTACAAAACCAAATATAAAAAGTACGGTTAAAATAATGGCTATTGGGGATAGCAAAGAGGATGAACTAAGAAAAAATAAAAACTTGGTAAAGGAAATATGCAAACAAAACGGACTCAACACCATAAGTAACAACCGAAAAAACTTCTGCATGAAAATTGTACATGTCAAGAAAAACTACAACAAAAGAACAGTTACTATAATATTTGAAGTGGACAAGGAAACTAAAGAAGACGTGAGTGATAGAATTAAAATAGGGTGGAATGTATGTAAGGTATGTACATGTGATAAGGTGTTTTAAATGCTGCCGATATGGCCACACAATGACGAACTGTTAAAATGGATTTGCATGCGGCTACTGCGGCGGTTACCATAAATACCCAGACTGTACATCAGACTCTGCTAGCTGCATTAACTGCATACAGGCAAATAACAGATATGGTTTACAATTAAATGAAAACCACAAAGTGAGGGATAAAGAATGTGAATGCTACAAGCGCATTGAGCAAAAAGTAGCTCAGAAGCAAAGGATTGGGTTATCTTATCCAGTGCGGACATCTCTACACACCAGATGGCACAATCATCCTAGATATTAATATTATTAGTTATTAGAATTAAAATGTGAATTATTCATTGCACTATCCGTCTACCGTCAAACATCAGGGACACCCATATCAATAGTTATATCTTTAGGAATAAAATTCATGAATTATATTTCACAAAATGCTATGGGAATACTGACAAATAACAACATGCACAATATGTTTAAACTCACAATAATATGCTTTTTCTTGATTTAAGCTTCTGTGCACAATTCACTTAATAATTATGGTATGAATGAGAGTATAAATGTGTAATATGTATAGTTTATGCACTTTAAAAATGTAAATTAATGTTATTTTATCAAATATTGTATTATTAATTCAAAATTGTTATTAACAAATTAGCAATCTTAAAATGTATTTATATTTAAGGTTGGGTGGAAGAAAAGGTTTAGCTGGCCTTAATAAAAGACGATTATCTCTATCTATCTATCTATCTATCTATCTATCTATCTATCTATCTATCTATCTATCTATCTATCTATCTTTACAGAGAATTGTGTTATACAGATACCATGTATTCGTCCAATGAAAGATTTTTCACATCATGTTACTCCTCCCCCCATTTTCTAAAATCATGCTCATATATGTAGTACATAGTCTATAGGTATGCTATCAAGAGTTCCACCTTCAGTTCTCATGTCCTATTGCTGCTTAGGATGTACCGTTATTTTTTTCGATTGCTATTTGCTAAACTAATTTTGAAATGTGATTGTAAAATCCATTTCTTTTATTGTTTAAGCAATGTCAACACTGTTGGAGGCAAACCTCCAGGCAATCTGGGAGGCTGGTGGCAAAAATCTACAACATGTGCCACTAGTGGTCATACCTCTCAGACCATCACTCCCGACCAAATAAAAATTCAAGAATCCGCAACATGGGTAAGCATGCAATCAATACCTTTAGGCCTACCTATGTAAACCCTGAACTCTTGTGCTGAATCTAATTCCATACTGAAATTAATTAGGAATTAAGATGTGCGAATACTAATATATATTTCGGTTCTTTCAATCGAAAATTGAGTAATAACTTGTAACTAGTAATCAAACAATAAAACGTACCGTAGACCCTAAGCCAGATGAAAAAAGCGACTGTTCACGCAAAAGTAGGGTTTAAACGCTAAATCAGTCACAACGATTGTAGTCAACAACACAACAACGTCCTATTTCGATTGCGATGCACCTGCAAATAATACTAACAACGCACATAAGGCAAACTAATTGCCTCGAATAATACGAAAGTGAGAAACTAAAGGCTCCTAGACCAATAATATTACAAAATAGCGTAACTTCAGTCGTTGGCAGTGTGGACAGAAACATAAACATACCTTCAGTCTCGAGGTAGTATGATATGTTTTATATCGATAGTCGAACAATGGTCGTCAAACTCGTAAGGAAAGATTAACGTAGCAGTGTCGACTCAAGCAAAGCCTCCTAGAGCTCTGCGCAGTTTCTAGTGCGCACACCACAAGCGTGATAGCGCAGTCCACCGCGCTCCGCGCGTGTAGTCCAGGTTTGCGCGCGATTCAAAGTATCCGAAACCGGACCGAAGTCGGTTCCAATTTTTGGATATTGGATTATTGGATTTTGCTTAACGTCTCATATTTATGCACTTTGGTTTATCGAGACGAAGGGAGGGACGTAAGGGGTGACGCGGGGGGACAAGGGGTGGACAGGCCTGTGCTGGTCAGAACCAGCCATACATGCGAGTACATGAGTATGGGGAGGGCAGGGGTTCCCCCACGTCGTGGTCGTCTCCGTCTGTGTCATCATCCGTCCGTGTTGTCATTGTCGTCGTCGTCGGGGAGGTAGTCAAAGGGAAGGGGAAAGTTTCCCAATGACGACCCAGAGCTTGCCATTAGTTTCAGGGAGTAAAACTCCCCTTATCATGTTCATAATAGTTGAAACTTCGACACTCATCACAAATGGGAGGGTCTTCACCTCTTAGAAGATATCCGTGAGTGAGGTATGTTTTGCCCGATTCTCAAAACGAGCCAGAGCAACTTCTTCACGGCGGAGGAGCGACGTGAAGAGATCCAGACTGCCGTGCTATTCTTGATTTGGCGCAATTTATTGTTTTCTATCTTATACCAGGAATATTGCCATTGCTCTATTAGCTTTTGTTTACAAAATGATTTTAAATCTGAAGGTATGATTAGCTGACAGTCTATGCTGTCCTTTTCGCATGCTGATTTTGCACATTTGTGTGCTTATTCGTTACCTAGGATCCCGGACCAGGGATCCAACCAAATACTACATACTTTTGTATATTACATAATAATAATATAATACCCCAGCCAAACAAAAGTTGGACCCTGTAAAAATTGCAATAATCATCGGTAAGCATTGTTTGGTTTGGAAATAATGATCAAAAGAGTGAAGCGCCGTGCGGAAGCGTCGCGACGCACTCAAAGCGCCAAAACAGAGAACAAGATGGATTTTTCTCGGATACGGCTTATCGCATGTATTTTGAAATAATCTTTCTAAAAAGTATAATATCATCTTGTTCTACCGCCGGTAGGGGTACCTCATTGAAATAAGCGTCTCCGGGCCGCCTGGCCGCTCGACCACTGTTGATGAACATTCTTGCAAGAAAGCGCAAGTTATTTTCTAACATTTTGCGATTGTATTCTGTATGCCCACAAGTCACAACATCATGTCAGAAACCGAAAATATATCAAAACGCAGGCGTGCCAGTAATTTTAGTGCCACGGAAGAGGCGCTATTAATGGCTTTGGTAAGAAATATTTGCGATGTCATTGAATGTAAAAAGACGGATGCAATCTCTAACAAAGAAAAGGAGCACGGTTGGGCAAAGCTCCAGGAAGAGTTTAATGCTCAAAAATGGGGCCCACGCACGAACCCTGCTCAATTTAAAATCAAAATTTGATAAAAATGAAGAGGGCTGTGAAAAAGGCTCTGGTTGATGAGAAGAAGGAGCGTTTAAAGACTGGCGGAGGCACCTTTATCCTCCATACATTTGACCCATCCTATACCAACATTTTGCGGAAAGTGATGGTGGTTGGCCTGGAGGAACTCGTTAATCCATTTGACAGCAATGGAACTGCTGCCGCTGGTAAGTAGGCCTAGAATACATCCATGATTGGGCTTATGCGGATTCTACCGTTCAATGCCTTGTTAATGCGTAGGCCTATCTAAGGTCTAGGGGCCTATGAGAATGTGCCAGTAGGACTGTAGTAGCCAATTTTTTTGTGATATAGGGCCTACAGAGCTAAGCTTCGAGTGCGATGTCAACATACTAGACACAAGCCGACTTCAAGAACCAGCGGACACAGCTGCAGCCCCAGCCCCACCGAGTTTGACACAGTCGACTTAGGCCTAGGCCTAAGCCTACTGGCAGAAACCCACAACCCTAGGCCTACATCTACAGTTGTTGAAAATGTCACATCCGAAGTGGTAATTTCATAAAAATTACTAACCATTTACTTTAATGGCCAGTTTATTTATCACTTGGCCCTTGTCATGTAGGCTGTCTGTAGCCTATTCATTGCAAGGAACCAATGTTTTCACATTCATGTAGGCCCGAAGTAATTAATGCAAATGGCCTAGGCTACTATCTGATAGCAGTAGTCTAGTAGTAGTCTTCAATAGCCTACCATAGCACAGAATTATTGTGGGTTTTAAGTTATGAAGAGCTCAAAAGTAGGAGGCCTATAATAGTAAGTAGATCAAAGGCATATATCAACTTCAAATCAATAATGTTTCTTTGTGCACCTGCATTGATGTCTATTAATTATGCCTATTTTAAAATGGTAGGTCTAGGACTAGGTAAGAAAGGGTAAAGGGCCTAGATAACGGTTGACAGGCTACACTATATTTCTCTACATAGCAAATAAAGTAATGTTTAAAGTTTTACCCCCCTTAGTTCCTATGCCAATGGTGGGATTAGTGATGGTAATTTTCACAAAAATTTTCAAAAATCAAATCAACACAGGTAAACTTTGAAACAATATTGTTTATTCCTAGGGCAATAAGCTATGCTATGGTGCTTGGCAGAACGCGTGACATGACCAGCAATAAAACATAACCTACTACTGGTTAGAATATGAGGTTTTTATTATTTAAATGAAACATGACCTAGCTACATCATAACATGTGAGTAGCCTGTAGTGAAGTCATTATGAGCCACGTTAGTAGGCCCTAAGTGGGTCAAGGGCACAAGTTCCACACATTTCAATTTTCTATTGTGCACACGCTCATCTATTATCCTGGATTTTACATTTTTATTATTGTGTATCGGAGTTCATGAATCGAAACCCTAAATCATTTTTTAAATGGGCTATCGCAATACAATAGGCTAATTGTCTTCTATCACTAACATCCCATAGCCTGTATCCACATCCATACAGATACACCATGTATGCTCTAGCTTTTTTTGTTAGTTACCAACTGTCTAATGAACAAATTGTGATTTGATTGATTGGATATTGCAAAACGTCTCATATTTATGCAATTTGGCTAATCGAGACAAAGGGAGGGACGTAAGGGATGACGCGGGGGGACAATGGGTGGACAGGCCTATGCTGGCCAGAACCAGCCACAAGCGTATGGGGAGGGCAGGGGTTCCCCCACGTCGTGGTCGTCTCCGTCCGTGTCATCATCCATCCGTGTTGTCATTGTCGTCGCCGTCGGGGAGGTAGTCAAAGGGAAGGGGAAAATTCCCCGACGACGACCTAATTGTATTTAAGCTTGGGGTCAATTTAAAGTTTTCTAAGATTGCAGTTCCTGAACACCTGGAAATGTCGAAGTCAATTTTTGGTGTGCATTTAAACGTTACGCTTTCATTTGCAAATCAATCTACAATACTTCCAATAGTTTGTGTATAGGCCTAATTAAAAAAGAAATAACGTTTAATCTACAAACTTAAAAATATCCACATCACACAAACATACTTTCTTATAGTCTAGATACCGTAACCGAGTGAAATATGTGTTGTTTAAATTTTGCCTATACTTTTTGGTAAATCAACTAATTCATTGTCATTGGTCCATGGTCATGATAATAGTATGTCCCCATCTCCCCTCTTTCTCTCACTGTACTGTACATATTATTTACTTGCGTGCAATAGATAATTTTATTTCAGCAGCTCAACCAGAACATGTTACCCCAACCGTAAATAACGGAAATAAAAAGCAGTATTTTGCATCAAAACTGGGTAGAGCGGCTACGGCAACCAAAGCTCCATCAAATGGCGACCAGCAAAACACGGCTGACTGGTATCAGGAAGAAACTGCTACGAGCCGAGTATGCGGACCACAAGGCCAGAGAGGATGCCCTGCATGCTTTGAAGATGAAATCCATTAAATTGTCTTTGTCAATAAAAAAACGAATGCTATTTAACTTAAGAGATGTGCTGGCAGAAACACGTACAGAAAGAAAAAGTGATGTGTACATAGACTGTGAGAGACAATATTCAATTGCACACGTATTATTTTTTAATTTGTATGCATTAATGATTAGTATATGTATTATTATTATCCATTAATATTAGTAACACATTATTTTATCTTCATTTTTGCCACAAGTGTAAAAATGTTATAATTCCTCCAAAATTTTTTATCACTTGTCTTGAGTTGAACAACATCCATGTAGGCCTAGTATTTTATGTTCTTTTACTTTCGTGTGATAGGCTACGAGGACAAGACATTCCAACCTAGAAATAAAAACAAATTCTTTAGGAAGACATGGTAAGCCTATGCCTTCAATACAGGCTAGGTGTAAACTTTTAGATGTTATTTTTTAGACATTTAGAAAATGTTAATGAACATTAAATACAGAACTATAAATGCATTATTATTGTTTTGTTTCCTTCGTTATAACTCTTCATGCATAATTGACTATTGCCGGTAAAATACCAACGTGTCAAAATGGCTTGTAACCTGTGCAAATAGAAAACTAATGATTACCTTGCAAAGTAGCCGTGTATTAATGCTTGTCGTACACGGTCATTTCAAACACCTTCATTCAAATCTGGGACAATGGGCATTTCATCCTCTTCCTCGAAGTGAACATTGATTTCAGGGTATTGAGGTGGTTCATCTTAATTCATGTCACTAGCTATATTTTGCAGGACAGCAGTGGCCACAGTGATGGCCATTACTAGATCTAGTTTGCATCTCATTCCAATAGATAGAATATGATAGCATAGGGACTTGCATACTATGGCTGTGATTTGGAAACATTTTCAGCGGTCAAAAGAACGCCAAACTGCAATTATTGTTCAAGTAGGCCTACTCTCAAGACGCCGTCATCTATCAAGTCTACATTGGCTCGACATTTTAAAAAACCCTTTAAAGTACGCAGAATATGAAAAAGGTCGGTCTGAAAAAGTAGAAAAGAAAGTTCGATCTGCAAACGGACAACTAAAAATGACCCTTCGTCAAATCACGTCAAAGCTTGGCCGGCTCACCTTACAACCAACACGATGAATGAAAAGTGTGCAAATTGTGTTTGCCGTACGTACCAGCCCTACTCCGTTGTTGAATGTCCTGAGTTCAGGCAGCTTATGCATGAGGCAGTACCAGAATATCAAGTTCCGTCACAATGTACCCTGACCCGAACAATAATTGCAGAGATGTTGGAGCGGGCACACATTGCCATAGGCAAACAGATAGATCATTATTATTAGATCATTATTAAGTAAGTTTTAGGGCGCTTTAACATCAAAGGTTATTCGTGGCTCCAAGATATTTGTTTATTAGGCTTAAGAGTTAACAACCATACTTCTATCCAAGGGGAGGAACGTAAGGGGAGACGCGGGCGGGGTGGACAGGCCTGTGCTGGTCACAACCTGCCACAAATGCATGGGGAGGGCAGGGATACCCCCACGTCGTGGTCGTCTTCGTCTGTGTCATAATCCGTCCGTGTTGTCATTGTCGTCGCCGTCGGGGAGGTAGTCAAAGGGAAGGGGAAAGTTCCCCGACGACGACCCAGAGCTCGCCCTTGGTTTCGGGGAACAATCTGCTCCCCTACTCACAGGCCAAACCACGATAAGGTTGCGAGTTGGACTATACACTTCAAGCAAACAAGATAGCTCCACCTATGCAGAATGGAAGCTAGCATCATATAGGCATATTGCCCACAGTCCAGACATATTTTGTAATAAACACGCATGAACATTTAACTAAACCATCAAATATAGAACTAAAAGCTATACTATTTTTCCAGGTTATGTACAATTCCTGAAGGCTCTATACGAGGCAACTGTGCAGATGTGCTCGGAGACATACCCTACAATTAGCATGGTTATCCCCATATTGCATAGGGCGACAGATGTTATAACGAAACTAGTTCAAACACACAAATCAACTCCTGGAATAATGTTTGGGAGGGAATTGCTGAAAGCCCTCAAAACTAGATTTCCAAATCCGAAGGGCATACGCGAGTGCATGCTCGCGATGGCATTGGATCCGAGATTTACGGATGTACTAATTAAAACCCATGAGAAAGCTTTGGTTACAGCACAGATAACACAAGATATCGTTGTTCTCTCTCAAGACGACTCTCAAGTCAACATCGAAGAGGGTGTCCCAGTGGCACCAGCATCAACATCATTTGGGACTGTTTCGACACGATCTCTGGCCAGGAGGACGAAAGCGATGGCATTACTGTGTAACACGAGATAAATATGTACTTCAAAGAAGAAAAAACAATCGAGATACTGATACTCCGTTGTGGTGGAATATGGCTAAGTATACTGTAACCTTTTGGTCTGATATAAGACAATTTCAAAGATATTTAAATATTAATTTGTTCCCGCCTTTTAAATTGTATAATGTTTTGAATAATTAATTGCCTTTAAATAATAACATTAACGATTTCTTTTAAAAATGTATAATTAATATTGTCAAACTTCTACGTGAATTTGTATTTCAAACTGCGCGCCAATGCAACCGCCATGCGGATGATATGAAAACCGCCAACCAAAAATTTAAGTGCAACAGTTGGTTGTGCTTGGTGCGCATTGCCAACTCTGTGGACAAAAACATTATTTCTGATGTGCGGAATATTATTTTCGTGGTAATTTTCCATAAGGTCACACGCGCCGCGGGTGCAAACGAACTCAACAACATACGTCATCACATACGCCGTAAAATTGTGACTTGCAAATTTTTCAACCAATAGGAGATCAGGAAGGATATTTCTAGAACAGAGATCGCAAGCTTTGGAAAAACACTTCTTCACTTCGATCTTGGGACAGCTAGCGGACGTTTGTGTGAGGGAGGAGCTGGAGATTTTCCTTTGTCTTCGGGAAGGACGCACCTACCTGGGTGTTTGGTCTACTCGCAGCCTACTTTTGGATTTGGAATTGGGGTTTTCCAAACTACGAGAGGCCTAGCCTAGGCCAACAATCTACTGGTGTCATCTGATTCCACTAGGCCTACATAGGGCCTACTTCGCCAGAACGTCGGGCAGCCGTTGGCACCTGAATACTAGCCTAGGCCTACCCAGAGCCTACCTTTAGGCCTATCCAGGGCTACGTGTGGACTACAGACGAGTCTACTTCTTGGCCTAACTAGGGGCAACTACATTGGAAAGCGTGATCACGTAACGTAACAGTGCACTAATATTATTTTCACGACATAATTTGCATAAGAAACGAAAATCCAAGCATAGGCTATCTTTGGGTACCAAAAACATTGACTTTTAACAAAAGACTAGAATTGCTGAAATTCTTCAGAAAACGTATTGAGAAGTAGTAACCAATAACCAATATCATTATTTTAAAAGGCATTTTGACATTTGTGTAATTTTGTGTAATTTGTGTAATTTATTTGATTTTTGTGTTGAAAGCGGGACATAATAATTGCCATAATGTTCTGAAATTGCATCTGGGACTAAACACTGTCCTCATTAAAGTCACTCAGACTTGCTGATCATAAAAATTTGTACTTATAATATTTTAGAACCTTGGCTCCTGTTGGCACATCCATTATAATATTTCCTTGTTTTATCTTCATTTAAATTTAAAAATCAAAAGATAAGAGTTCTCGTGTCCTATATAACCGAGTGGCGCCCAGCATAAAACCCAGCCTGACTGAAGGAAGATCAGGTAAATGTGTTAATTAATTTAAATATTTTGTTTTTGTCATTCTTGTGTTTTTATTTGTTGTGTGGAGAGGGTGATTTTAGTTACATTGCCGCTGCCAACGTGTGGCTACTTACTTGTTCACGACCCCATTTTATTTTGTTTTGAAAATTAAAATTTTATATAATGGATGCCAACGAGGAGGAAGGTTATAATTTTGAGAGTGAAACTAATACCATGTTGAATATTGTTACATGTACCACTGTGTCCCTTGCTGAGTTGCAAGAGAACTCGAACCCAGTAACCTGCCCTGGAAGTCCACTGGCAGACCATAACCTACAATCACATACCCTAGAACCAGTGCCAGTGCCTTAAAAATACTTCTACAGCCACAGGTATCACAGGTGAACAAATACCAACAACACAGTGAGTTTGACCAAATAGAAAAGCTATTCATATTAATCAAGAATGAATTGAATGAAATAAAGGAACATAGAGCAGAAATAGAACGTGAATCAAAATTGAAAGCAGATAAAGTAGGCATAGAGAGAGATGAAACAATGGTAAAATGTTGGGTTATTGGAAAATGCTAGAGATGTTGATGTTTCCGGGTTAATTAATAAAAATAATAATGATGTCGTTGAGTTAAACCTTAGTGTAAGTGATGCGGATAGTGAAAGTGTAGGGCGAGATAGGGCTAACAATATGACAGTTAGTGATGAAGTTGATAATGGGAGAAACCGAGTTAATAAAGTTGAATTTAGTTGTGACGTAAGTGATGTAAGTGAAAACGTAAGTGATAAAGTGATAAATAAAGTTAAAGTTGATAGTGGAAGTGACGTTGATAATGTAAATCTACGTAGAAGTGACGTTGATATGAGAGAAGACGAAGAACCTAAAAATGAAAGTGGAGAAGGTGAAACTTGTGTTAAAAATAATAATAATAAAGTGGAAGTGGAAATAAAAGAAATTTTTAACCCGGAATACATAAATAATTTAGTAGTTGACGATAATGGAGTGAGAATCGAACCAGTGAGAAATGAGTTATTGATAGTGAGAGATGAGGGGATTGAGGCCTACTTAATGCGTAAACAAAATTTAAATAAAAACAAGCGTAACTTAAACTTAAAATATTTTGGTCAGGATGGTATGGTAAAACAGAGAGATAAGATTAAAATCAATGACAGATGGTTTGGGAAAATTGAAAAACTTACTGAACTATACAAGAGAAGGGAGCGTTGGAAAAATAAGCCTTCAGCAAAAATCAGAAAGTATGAGAGTGAAAAAGGGAAGAATTCTAAAATTAAATGATTAAAATGTAGACCGGTAGGTAGCTAGGACACCCAGGTGTCGACACTCGGGCACACAAAGCCTAAACAAAACATAAACTAAAACTTGCTTTTCATAAATTAAAAATATGTACTTTAAACTATTAACTCAAACCTAATCAACAACAATTTATAAACTAAACTTGACTGCTACATAAAATAAAATTGTGAATTTTAAATAATAACTTTGAATTTAAACCAGAATGGATAGAGAACAGAAAGTGACGGTTAAGTTGAAGTTTTATGTGGACGTAAGTGGCGATGTTGGTTAAGTTGAATTTTATGTGGGTGTTTTAAGTGGTCGTTAGGAACGATGTTGGTTAAGTTGAAGTTTTTGGTGGTCTAGGTGATGCGAACTTAGAATTAAATAAAGTTGAAGTGGAAATAATAGAAGTTATTAACTCGGGAGTCACAATAATCTAGTGTTTAACGTTAGCAATGTGAGGGATAGGACAGTGAGAGATGATAGCGAGAGATGAGATAGTGAACTGAGAGATAGTGAATTTTGAACTTGAATTGATTGAATAAAACATAACTTGACAACGTGGAGACATTGAACTATTTTATGAATAAACTTCTTGAACTTTGCTTGGAACTTTTTGCAATTTTTGTTGGAACATAACCTCACTTTGAATTTAAACGAAACTTAACTTGAATTCATACATTGAACTGTAAATGGAACGTGACCTTGAACTTGAACTGGGATGTGAACTATTGTGTTTTTAAAAAAAAATAATTTGGGAATTTTATAAAATCAGACGGGAACCTACTACTACGTGGATTGAATTTGAAATAATTTTGAACTGAACGTTGTTTAACTTACAACTATTTTTAATAAATTCAAACTTGGATTTGACATAGGGTTTAAAATAAAATAAAATAAAATTTGTTCGAGTAAGCTCGATAATAAAATAATACTTGACATATTTCTGGATTTGAACCAAACCTTCGTGGAATTTGAACCCAAACAATTTTAAAAATTTATTTGAGATATTTGAACAGTGAATTTAAACTTGAACTTGACGTTACCTTGTTTTTGCAACCTTGTGTATTACCATATTTTGTTTTTGACACATTTTTGGATTAGTAAATTTTAATAAATAATTTTTAAAATAATAATTTGACTTTTTGGTGATATTGGATAGAGCCTAACAATAAATTTTATAATTTTAAATCATACTGAACAGAGACTAGATGAGGATGGGGGATTGAACTGTGGACAGTTCAAATGTTTTTCAATTTTAATTTTTGGCGGACTTATTTGTTACAACAATAACAACTTTTCACATTTAAATACAAACACCTTACACTGACATGGATTAGTGGTACAATTTTCACAGATGTACTTATCAATAAGAGAGGAGACCGTATTGGCTGAACCAATATTTAATCAACCTTATAATTAATCAACCTTTAGTAATCGTGCATAATTAACTTGTTTTGTTGTCATCGTGTAATATTAGTGAGTGGGGATAACGTCGTTGCTTGGCTGCAGGACCTTGTATTAGGTATGCGAGCGTAAATACATTTTTTTATAACCTTTTCATTAGTTTTTGACGTTATGTAAACAATAATCGATGTAATTTTTTTTGATCGTATTGTTGTTTTAATAAAGTAGTATTCACTAGTGCAGTTGGGCCTGTTTAGCATTAGATATAGAGAGTGAGAGGCTGTGATACACAGCAAGTGTAGAAGCTGCATTTGGACAGCTTGGGTTTGTTTAGTAAACCGCAAATTGGACATAGTTCAATAATTTTATAAAACAAGTTGAGAACTCGCCCAACTGGAATTAGGAGTCAATACCTTTTTACCCGAGGTATTTGATGGTTTTGGAAATTTTTGTTACATGAAAACTTAGTACAGCGAGTAGTGAACATACTAAATTGGTTGAACAAAATTAAATCTAGTCTAGCGGAATACTACACCTAATTGAATTTGACTTAGTTTTAAGGCGGAGAGAGGGCGGTTTTCCATTGTAAGACCGGACAGTAACTATAGTTACTACATATTCATTTTCGTATCATCATATCATACCTTTGTTTTCTATTAGCTGATTTTTGTATTGTTATTTTACCTATGTTTAAACAACAGCAATGCTGAATAATTTTGATCGCAATCATAACTTGTGACACTTAATTTTCTGTTGATTATTGGAAAGATTTTCCATTGTGCAATTTAACAATTGTAAAACTTGATTAATAATTTTGACTTTGATTTTATCTCAATGAGAGAATAACTTTGTGGACAGATACACAGTTAAACCACGCGGTTAGACGGAAGGATTCTGATTAGACCTGATTTCAGATATTTGACTATAAATAACTTGATCGATAATTTAATTTTTGCGACAGCACGTAGCTGACTGATAACGTTTATTCAATTGTTTAATTTTTCTCGAGGGGATGGGGTGAGATAGCAGACATAATTAGTTCAGTTAATAGACTGTGTTGTGTTGGTTATGGCTGTGATACTTGTATTCCTCAACCATCCTTTCTCTTTTCATGTCATATTCCTGTATCTTTGTGGTGTCATGTACCTAAATAACAATTGTTTCAATATTATTTTCATTGCTACTGTTGCAATATTTACTTCTATAAAAAAAAAATCAATGCAAACATTGATAAAAACTGTATTCATTACTGTAATTTTCTTGTAAAAACTATGATTTAAACTAAATATTATTTGCAACCAATGGGAAATAACCACACTCTCATTTTATTCAAAACATAACCATGCTTGTGAAAAAAATAATACTTATAAAACTATAATGTAAAATTTAAATTTAAGAATTAGTGAAGAACATTCAAAATTTTCACTATATTCAATTTTTCTGCCCTTCAGAGGGGATATTGTAACCTTTTGGTCTGATATAAGACAATTTCAAAGATATTTAAATATTAATTTGTTCCCGCCTTTAAATTGTATAATGTTTTGAATAATTAATTGCCTTTAAATAATAACATTAACGATTTCTTTTAAAAATGTATAATTAATATTGTCAAACTTCTACGTGAATTTGTTTTTTCAAAACTGCGCGCCAATGCACCGCCATGCGGATGATATGACACCGCCAACCAAACATTTAAGTGCAACAGTTGGTTGTGCTTGGTGCGCATTGCCAACTCTGTGGACAAAAACATTATTTCTGATGTGCGGAATATTATTTTCGTGGTAATTTTCCATAAGGTCACACGCGCCGCGGGTGCAAACGAACTCAACAACATACGTCATCACATACGCCGTAAAATTGTGACTTGCAAATTTTTCAACCAATAGGAGATCAGGAAGGATATTTCTAGAACAGAGATCGCAAGCTTTGGAAAAACACTTCTTCACTTCGATCTTGGGACAGCTAGCGGACGTTTGTGTGAGGGAGGAGCTGGAGATTTTCCTTTGTCTTCGGGAAGAACGCACCTACCTGGGTGTTCGGTCTACTTGCAGCCTACTTTTGGATCTGGAATTGGGGTTTTCCAACTACGAGAGGCCTAGCCTAGGCCAACAATCTACTGGTGTCATCTGATTCCACTAGGCCTACATAGGGCCTACTTCGCCAGAACGTCGGGCAGCCGTTGGCACCTGAATACTAGCCTAGGCCTACCCAGAGCCTACCTTTAGGCCTACCCAGGGCTACGTGTGGACTACAGACGAGTCTACTTCTTGGCCTAACTAGGGGCAACTACATTGGAAAGCGTGATCACGTAACGTAACAGTGCACTTATATTATTTTCACGACATAATTTGCATAAGAAACGAAAATCCAAGCATAGGCTATCATTGGTACCAAAAACATTGACTTTTAACAAAAGACTAGAATTGCTGAAATTCTTCAGAAAACGTATTGAGAAGTAGTAACCAATAACCAATATCATTATTTTAAAAGGCATTTGACATTTGTGTAATTTTGTGTAATTTTTGTGTAATTTGTGTAATTTTTCTTGATTTTTGTGTTGAAAGCGGGACATAATAATTGCCATAATGTTCTGAAATTGCATCTGGGACTAAACACTGTCCTCATTAAAGTCCACTCAGACTTGCTGATCATAAAAATTTGTACTTATAATATTTTAGAACCTTGGCTCCTGTTGGCACATCCATTATAATATTTCCTTGTTTTATCTTCATTTAAATTTAAAAAACAAAAGATAAGAGTTCTCGTGTCTCTATAACGAGTGGCGCCCAGCATAAACACCCCGCCTGACTGAAGGAAGATCAGGTAAATGTGTTAATTAATTTAAATATTTTGTTTTTGTCATTGTTGTGTTTTTATTTGTTGTGTGGAGAGGGTGATTTTAGTTACAATACTAGGGTTAAATTGGTTGCCCATAAGTACTAAGGCATACCAGCCACGCAAGTTAGAAGCGAGGGATCGTTTTGGAATAAAGAGGGACCTACAAAATGCTGTTCATTCTTTCTGAACCCTACAAAAATTTATATTCCCTTACTACCATTTCATCCTGAAATATGACAGATCCTATCTCCCAAATCATGTTTAAATATGGGGTAGGGCACGTCGTAAACATGTCCTCTTATGTCTTGTCATGTTATAATGTTAGGCTTACCACCAGGTATGGTATGACTATCAGGACGAGGTAACACATAACTGTGCCAAATATCAACTATCTTGTGATGAAGTTTAAAATATTTCAAGCAATTTTGTTCAATGTTCAGACTGATACTTTCGGGGCTAACAAATGGTTATTTTACTTACATAAGTGCGCCCTGGCCTCTAGCAATGCTAGTGACTTTCTTATTTAGTACTTATTATACATCTAGATCTCGTCCTCTGCTATATTTTGTTGCCGTTACGAGAGGTGTTATGATTTGTCTCGCGGATCAGAGACATTGTGGCTTGGAAGTTTGGACCAGACAGTTGACCTGACATTTTCTAGTAAGTTCGGGACGCATGGCCTTACGTCGTACGTCACAGAGAATTTTGCTTGCCTCGCAATCTCGATATATTTTTTAGCTTTGTTAACCTGTTGATTTGAGTCTTTTTGTCCTAAGCAACAAAAATTTAAAATTGAGGTTAGGACGAATGTCAATAGAGAGTGCTACGAGACACAATCTGGCAAAACTGTCCAAACCTAAAGACATTACTTTCCGCCAATTCAGCTATTACCATAACATACTATGTATAAAATGAAACAGGTGCATTGTCCTAACCAACATCAAAAGTGTGCTAACCATCATTGTGCAAACAAACAAATTGCCCTAAGCTTCACAATGTGGTTTCTCAAGCCACGTCTACCAGGCAGTGATTCTGAAACAGCTGATGGCATATTGACCTAATCCACGCACAGTGGATCCAGACCGATGTTATTATGATTCGTCACTTTCATTTCAGTTTCCAATAGATAGACTAACAAATAAAAGGTAAGAATACATTACTATTCTTTCTAATGTAGCAATAGGTTACACAATGGTTAAACATAGGCATAATTATTTAAACAACGTAATCAAATGCTGTTATTTTGCCATGGGTTGGGTAAGCCTAGGCCCTACCCTAGTTCCAGGGTAGGCCTAGGCCCTACTAGGCTAGACCAATGACTAGACCTTGGCCTAGTCAGCAGTCAAAATAAAGCCTAGGCCTAGGAGAATACTCTAGGCCGTTATTAATTTGAAGAGTCCATGTCTATGATGGGCTTAGTTGACCTAGACTGGGCCAAGGCGTAGATTCTGGGTTTAAGCCTTTCTGATGTGTAGTACTATGGCTATAGGCCAGGCCCTAAGCCTAGGCCTAGGGCTTACTTATGCCAACCACGCAGGCTAATCAAAATATAATTTTTATACTGTATAGGCATAAAAGGATTACTGTCGACAAGTCCAAAAATGATTTTTTTAAACCAGAGATACCAAAATGCCACTTGGAGAACACGCTCTCAAATTGTACACCATGGGAATGAAGCTGCTGCTGAATCAACAGAGCCCATCAAAACGCCTATAGAGATAAACTCAGCTGCAGAAAACGTTTCAAATTTATTTCCCTCAGCTGACGATATCATGGAGGCTGAGTTAGTATTCTCGGAAAACATTCAAGTTACCAATGAAATTGAAATAGGTGTAAGTGGTGATCAAGAGGTTGGAAATGTTATCTGGGACAAGGAACTTGTGCCAGATGATTATGGACCACTAGGTGTACGCCTACCAGAAAATGAAGAAGAATCTATATAAGTACAGATTGGGGGAAATGTTTCAGGAGACGAAGATGAAAATAATAGTGACAGCATAGACAAGGGAACTGAAGGTGAAATGTCAGTAGCAGTCATGAGAGTGGGGTATGCAGCAAATATTGGATCATGGCGGATCTTCACTTTGGACTTATCTGTGCAGACGAAAACGTCCAAAATAAAGTACAGAGCACGCAAGGGGTCCTAGGATACCATTTTCTTTCTTCAAATGGAAATATGACACGAGTTTGTTAGTATTAGTATTAGTTGTTTTAA
>JAMZAV010010104.1:0-23797 GCA_024449915.1 Sweltsa coloradensis
CCCCAATTTCGGTGGATTTACCCAAGGTTAAGGCACTCCAGAACCAGAGTGATGTAAATCAAAAAACCACCTATGATGAGACATGGTCATTTCTTCAAGCTTATATAGCGTTCGTATTGCGGAAGTGTGGTGTAAGTCATAGGTTCGTTTTTTCGCCACTAGATGGCAAGCACAATGCAATAGTGCAAACACAACAGTTGTTGTTTTCAACAGCAGACTGGTGTAAGTCAAGCTAATGTCACTTTGTGAACACAAATAAGATGATTTGTTGATGTACAGGTAAGTTAAAGTTATTGTGAATTATTCTATTGACATTAAAATGTTATATACATCAAGTATGTAGCTTAATTTCCTTTATTTTTATGTTATATTATTTGAATAGATGACTGTTTACAAAAACTATTATAAAGTAGTAACTAAAAAAGTAAGGTTATGTTCCCTTAATGCTTATACAGCTGATCAAACACCTTGTTATGTATCCGATTCCTCGGAAGGTGGCAATGACAGTGATCTTGCAGAGTAAAATCAGATAGTTTAAACAATGTAACTTTAAACTAATGTAGGCCTCTGGAAGAAGTTGTTTTATAAACTAAATTCTACCCAATCTTTTGCCTTGGCCCACCATTATTGAATGTATTGCAACTCATTATCATATAATAAACATGATTATCTTTTATCTTTATCCAAAGGGTTATAATTAATATTATAAGAATTAAAACACTGTCAAGCCCATTTATAAAGAACTCTCTTTTGACAAAGTTCTGGATTTAACAAAGTAATTTTTAAGCTTGTTAATTAAAAATACATGTAAAGTAACTCTGTTTTAACAAAGTTCTTTTGTAACAAAGTAAAAGTCAGTTTTTGTCACGTTTGTTATAAGTGGGCTCGACTGAATTGCACTTTGACTTCTAAAAATCCACGTATGTAAAATCGTTATATGTGGTGTATGTAACAGTTTGTCATATTTTTCAGTGCCAAAGTGGTGTATTAACATTTGACCCTCCAAAAAAAGGAAAATAATTTTTTGGAGATCAAACTTTTTTGCAGTTGTTTTTTATACCTATTATAAGCTACTCCATTGATCCTATGTGTGCCTACTAAAAAACATTTTTATAAGACTGTATCTAAACTTGAACTCCATTTATCTGGGCCTTCAAATTCCAAACTCGACACCTTCTCGCGGTTTGGGCCCGTGAATAGGGGAGTTTCACTCCCTGAAAACTAATGGCGAGCTCTGGGTCGTCGTCGGGGAACCCCTTCCCTTTGACTACCTCCCCGACGACGACGACAAAGACAACACGGACGGATGATTGATTGATTGATTGATTGATTGATTGATTAGCGTCTTTATTTATGGCGGGATTAAGGCCTGTTAGGCCTTCTCTTCCATCCAACCATTTTACATTTTAAGGATACAATACAAAGATACAGATACAGATACAAAGTAAGATACAAACAAATTGAAATGAAATAAGCCATAGCAATAGCAAGATACAAATTAAATTAAACATAACGTACTAGGAATACAGCATGCATGACACAGACGGAGACGGGTCGTCGTCGGGGATCCCCTTCCCTTTGACTACCTCCCCGACGGCGACGACAAAGACAACACAGACGGATGATGACACAGACGAAGACGACCACGACGTGGGGGAACCCCTGCCCTCCCCATATGCTTGTGGCTGGTTCTGACCAGCACAGGCCTGTCCACCTCTTGTCCCCCCGCGTCATCCCTTACGTCCCTCCCTTCGTCTCGATTAGCCAAGTTGCATAAATATGAGACGTTAAGCAATATCCAATCCAAATTGATGATAACGGTGGCGAAACGTTTTTATAAGAAGTAGCAATAGCTTTATTGCAAGAGAGCAAACAAGCATTCAGTCGCTGTGAAGAGCTTTCGCGCCAGTCTGATTTTCCCGGAAACGCGCATCAGATTTTCGAGCTACACATAAAAAATTATTTTGGTGTAAATTCTGCGGTGTAGATTTTTTACACGTGACGGTGTTGTTGTAACACCGCAGTCAAAAGTACTCAAAATCAATGGCGGTGTAAATAGAACGCGGTGTAAAAATACAGAAAACAACACCGTGAGTTTACACCGTGAGCTTTTACGACATTCGGTGTTATCTACTCAAAGATTACACCGCTAGCGGACTCAAAATAATTGTAGTTAGATGAATTTACACCGGTTTGACCTAAATAAAAATTATCGCGTCACCACCGCCAACTCTGAACAAGTTTCAACAGGAACAGCGGGCGTTCGCGATCTAAGCAGTTATTTTTTATTAAACTTTAATCAGTTATTTCAAAATTAAGCACTAGTATTTTTTTTATCATTATTTATTTTTTTTTATTTTTTTTATTTTCTTTAATAAGCAATAATATTTTTACAGTATTAATATGCACAGGAATTAGGAACATTCACACAAGGTATCTACAGATACAAATCTATCGCGACACTTCCATTGCATATGTGCAGGCCCTATCTTAGGTACTATTAAATCATAATAAAATTCTTTCTTCACAAATCCTCACGCATTCTCTCCTATTTATGGAGACATTTTTTTAAAGTTTCACGTCAAGTTTATGAAGTCGCGACTACTATACCAAGTTACTTCTGGATAGTGCTTCTTTTATTTGTACAATTCAATAGTCCTAATTTTTTTCACTTGTTCAATGTTCATGTAGACATACATCCCCAATGTTACGTAACATTTTATCTGCTGAGTGGCATGCCTTCACTTATTTTAAATTTAAGAACCAATATAATCAAGGTAATTCTCTACATTACCGTTTTTATTATCATAAACCCAGTATCTGAGTATAATGTTTCATATAAGTGTATTTGTTGAAGCTTATCAATGAAACCAATAATGAAAGAATCATAGTTCATATACTAATTCTTCGTTATTAAAATCATCAACTATATCAATGAAAGAAACAAATTAACAAAGAACCAAACATGTTATCAATTAAGAGGCTGGCGCGGAGACGAATTTAAGCGCCAACCTTTTTGTTTTTCCGAATAAACGGTTAAAAGATCGGTATTATATTTCACACTAACGTTAAGAAAGACATAATCTATTAGATCCAGTAAGCGTAATCCTAATTTAATTAATTGATTTTCAATATAAAAAATTGTGAAATATCCATAATTCACTCAAATTTTGTCAATTATCGGAATTTATTCCAAGTGTACAGATTTTTTAACTTATATTTGCATAATGGATATCAACGTTTAAATCAATGTTAATGCGCAAATTAATTTGGTTAATCGAAAGATAAACGGTTTGATGGGAATTTCCCAAAATAAAATCCATGTTTTGGATTTCCCATTTTTTCACGTTTTGGACTTATGTCTCGCAATGGATTTTATGGCAAAATCTTTTGCAACCAAGTGTGGATATCAATTGATAAGTACTTTGTAAACATAAATGCAAAATTTGGCATTGATATTATCAACCGTTCAGCAGAAATTATCAACACCATGAGTACGCACATTTGAGTTCTGCAGTGTTATACAATACACGCACATGGTCTAGACCCTCATAAGCCTGCTAACGCGCCCTACCACTCACAGGTGCAGTGTCCGAGTGGTGAATGCGTCCGGAAGTGGAGGAAGGTATTTTGGGTTCGAGTCCGGCTCTTGGCGATAAAATTTGTACCTGTATATGCTGTGTAAATAATCTTGTACTTGTACTCCCATTCACTGTCTATAAAATGTCATTAATAATACCGCTTACAAGGCATTAATTTTGAAATTTTATTTAAAAATAAATTTAATTCGTGAGTTCTTTGTTTGTCTACTAGATGGCGCCAGCGAATTCTTACACCACGCGGTGATAAAATTACGACAATACACTGTGTAAACATTAACACCATACTGTGTTGAAATCTACACCATACGGTGTTAATTGAAATTAGTCTACACCGCATAATTGTTTATTAGTTACACCAGCTCAATACTCAAAATTAACACCTTCAGTGCGGTGTAAATGTTACGACAAAACGGTGTAGTCGTTTGTCTACACACAAATGGTGTAAAAACGGTTTTAAATTCAACACCGTTTCACTTTTCAATTTTTGAGTGTACTTCTCCAGTTTCTGATGGCTGAACATGTAGATAATGCGCTCGATCTAGGTCTGCAGGCTGTCCTGATTCCAGAGAACAAGACGCAGCCACAGATCTACTTCTTGGACGTGGCTCGACAGTGCTGCACCGTAGTGCACTCCTGGAGAAACAGTCCTTGTACCGTTGGTTGTCCCACACTCAAGCACGGTGGCTGTCAGCAGGAGGAGAAATACGTGCTTCTACAGGTGGTATTGAAAGTAGACACCGGGCTGGATCGGACCATGGGTCAAGATTCATCACCAAACAGAACAAAAGAAAATCGACTTTAATCCGAAGACAGATTTAGACACATTGGGTCTGAAGTTCAATATGTTGGTTCCATGGTTGGACGAATACGAGACAGTTTGGACGGGGAAAACGTTTGAGTAGTTGATGATGGAGCCTGGCGCTTGTCCCCCCGCGTCATCCCTTACGTCCCTCCCTTCGTCTCGATTAGCCAAGTTGCATAAATATGAGACGTTAAGCAATATACAAAAATCGTTTCCACAGGGTGATCTACAAACACCTACAGCAGTTTCAGTTCAACTCTGCACGGGAAAAGTTTGCAATTTTGTGATGTCAACAAATATCGAAAATGTGTAAAAGAATTCAAGGTCCACCTTGACAACACGTTATTCTGTACACTCCTTGGTTTGTGGAATCATCTTCTTGTAAAGCCTAAGAATCTGAAGCAAGTATACACAAGAGACCTAATGGCTGGCTTGGAATGCTCGAACTTTCAAAGCTTCAGAAACTTCAAAGCGACCACAAGACCCAAAAGCATTCAAATTCTCTCACATGGTTGACATCATAGTTAGCAACAAGGCACTGATCGTAAACATCGACTCAACCAAGACAATAATATCGCAATGTACCCAAGTAAAACCATTATTAGGGAGCATGTACCACGTAGTTCCTCGGCTAGGCTCAAGCTGGGGATGGTGGATGGTAAGTTGCTTTTCCTCTCGTGTTGATAGAAACCTAAAGCAGTAGATTGGAGCCCACGTTCTTCGCTGTGAGCACGACTTGGGGGAACCCCTGCTCTTTCCATACGCTTGTGGCTGGTTCTGACCAGCACAGACCTGTCCACCCCTTGTCCCCTTACGTTCCACCCCTTGGAAAGAAGTATACATGGTGGTAACTCACACTCATAGAAATTGTTTTATTTTGGAGGCGCTTATAATCTTGGCACACAATGAACCTTAATATAACAGTATGCCTATCAATCACACTAACTCGTCTCTAATCGACAAGCTGCCTTGATATTTTAGTTCCGTACCAGGGTAGGCCCTTCATGGTTACAGATTTTATACATGGCAATAATATCAGGTACACAATTTATACCTTAACCCTCTAAGCATGGGTATAAGGCAGAAGGCACAAACGTGAATACGTACTCACTCCTTGTAACAATTTACAATTTACCATATGGGCTAGATAAAGTTTTAAAAAGCTGCGTTCAGACGGTTATGCTTTGTTCAAGTTCAAGTTCAAATCTCCTTATTTTCAGAAAATACATTTAAGGTACAAATTTGGTTATAAGCCCCCAATGAGATAAGTGTCGCTGAAGGGGGCTTTTACTGTAAAATTTTCAAGATTTTTTGACACATAGGGTTTGTGGAGATCGAGGAGATCAAGAGAGATGTAGGACTAAGGCTAGAGATAAAAACTATTGGCATACAAACAAAACAAAACAAAAGAAACTTGATATCAAGGCATTATTCCTTGGCCTAGAATTAAAAGAAACACTTTGAGACTAAGAGATAATAATAGTAGCAGATACTGATGCACTTGCAGTCAAACATTTTCGGTGCACCATACATTGCCTTACAGAGTGGGAAGCCAGACAATAGATGTTAGTTGAGCTCACTTGTAAATGCCTTTCACAGACCAACTTACAGTGTAGCTACAACACCTTACTATAGTATAAACTTCCATATGGGCAAGATGAAGTTTTGAAAATCCACATCGCTTAATAGTCTAGGAAGGCCCCTTGTCCTCCCGCGTCATCCCTTACGTCCCTCACTTCGTCTCGATAGCCAAGTTGCATTTATATGAGGCGTTAAGCAATATCCAATCAATCAATTATCAATCAGTTTCCTTGCTACCTCTCATTCAACCTTCTACTCTTCTCGCTCACGCATACCTCTCATAATTTGCTGCTACGCCTTCAATAGGCCCTAACCAATTACTATCTATTCAGACAATATAACTAGGCAAGGCCAAATAATACTTCATGTGTCCTATCTTCGAAAGTGGACCGTACACAAAGTACTAAGCAGCTATAGCAAATGTTCACCATCTCTAATTTCTGAGCGCAATGCTCGTCCAGTTAGGTTGTTGATTATATTACGTTTTAGTAGAGTTGTGTTATTAAAAGATGAACAAACATCGTTTTCTGTATCACTATCATCATTGTCTCTGAGCCATTCTACAATTTCTATGCATTCTTCTACGTCATTTGTTGATGGTTCTGATGTTTTTTAAAGTTGGAAAATGTTAATATAATGATCATCATCATTGTTGTTGTTTTTCCCTTCATGTTTTTCAAGAAACTGAATTAGTGGTATACGCTTTAGAGCTTGTTCAGCCGGAATGGCACTAGCATGGTGTGATCATGTTTACATAACTCTGAGACGAGCTCTTTAAAACAATCCTGGTTGCATCGAACAGTTAGTAAATACTCTAAACCTTCTGTGAATAATTGTTGACCAAGATTAATACTGCGGGTGGTTGTTGGTCTTATGCCTGTTTGGACTGGCTTCCACCTTCCTTCACTAAACGTTATAGTTTTAATGATTTGGCAATCAAATTCCAACTCGCAACCACCTCGTGGTTTGGCCCATGATTAGGGGAGTTTTTCTCCCTTAAACTAATGGCGAGCTCTGGGTCGTCGTCGTTGAACTTTACCCTCCCCTTTGACTACCTCCCCGACGGCGACGACAATGACAACACGGACGGATGATGACACAGACAGAGACGACCACGACGTGGGGGAATTCCTGCCCTCCCCATTCGCTTATGGCTTTTCCTGACCAGCACAGGCTAGTCCACCCCTTGTTTCCCCGCGTCATCCCTTTCGTCCCTCCCTTCGTCTCGATTAGCCAAATTGCATTAATATGAGACGTTAAGCAATATCCAATTAATCGCACCCTAAGACACCGAGTCGACTCACAATAGGTCTGAGTACTCATGGATTTCGATGTCCTTTCTTTTTCAATTTTTCCCACTGTCAATTCGAATATAATCATCTGCTACAGTCGTTTAAGTATATTACTAAAACATTGATTGGGTAACGTTTAAAACCTTAATTCGTAATTTGAGTGTGTTCTTTGGACCAAATAAACAGACGCTAATTAATACTGAACTAAGTTTAAAGAAATTTTGCTTTTGATGTTTTTTGAACGGTCTGTAGCGTATATTTACCATCTTGCCAAGGCCCAGACAACAAAGGATCGGCGCGCGCATCGTGTTGCCTCCCCCTGCGCCCTCGCACCGTCAACCAATCCCCAGACCAGCAGCGGCCTACGCCTCCCTCCCTTCACACTCCCAGTCAGTCTGTTGTTCTTGTCTGTGGTGGATGTGTTTCGTCTTCAGTCTGTTCTTGTTTGGCATTTGCTTCTGTTCCTGTTACTGGATGTGTTGTTTTAGGGAACTCGGGAGATTGCTGCACGCATCTTTAAAGCTACAGAAACTCAACTTAACGGTTGTATTTTGGGAGTTCTTCACAGAGGCACCGAGCTTCTTAGCTATTTCCAAGAGTAGCGCTTTGTTTATATCATTCTTATGAATATTGGGCACGTTGTACAGATCCATATCTGCGGAAAAATCAGGATACTTGCACTAATCTGTTGACCTTGCTAAAGCAGAAGCCACTATCTCTGAAATATTCACTATATCGAAAATAATTCCAGTTGATCCTGTTGATTCTGCATTTCTTAAACACTTTTAAAATGACTTTGCAACAAGGATATCAGCTTCTGCTTTTAAATACTTTTTTTTAAATAGTTACTAAACGCATTTACAATATCCTTAGGGTCATGAAGGAAATTACCCATTTCATTCTTGATCTCATGTACACAGGCATCCACCCCTTGTCCCCCGGCATCAACCCTTACGTCCCACCCTTCGTCTCGATTATCCAAGTTGCATAAATATTAGACGTTAAACAATATCCAATACAGTTTTAATATAAGAGGTAGACAGAGGCGAATTTACACCTGTTGGGGTCCTGCGCGTAGTCCGTTTTTGTGTCCTTTTGCAGCGGCGGATCTTGTAAAAATTAATGGGGGGTGGAGTCCTCCATAATTAGCGCCGCAGGCGAATTTGTTTGATGAAAGGTTTTTAGAGTGCATTGGGTGTGTTTTAGAAAAAAGTGTTGGGTTGACTTCAAATTCCAACTCGCAACCTTCTCGTTGTGTGGCCTGTGATTAGGGGAGTTTATCACCCTGAAACTAATGTGCGAGCTCTGGGTCGTCGTCGGGGAATTTTCCCCTTCCCTTTGACTACCTCCCTGACGGCGACGACAATGACAACACGGACGGATGACACAGACGGAGACGACCACGACGTGGGGGAACCTCTGCCCTCCCCATACGCTTGTGGCTGGTTCTGACCAGCACAGGCCTGTCCACCCCTTGTCCCTCCGCGTCATCCCTAACGTCCCTCCCTTCGTCTCGATTAGCCTAGTTGCATAAATATGAGACTTTGAGCAATGACCAATCCAAATTCAATACCGAAACAATGCAGTTTGTGTGCGTCAATTTGTTTTGTCGTCATCTCGACCTAACAATTCACAGCAAACATGGCAACATATTAACGTTTGATTTAATTTTAAATTATGCATATTATTGGAGACACATTTAAGAGGCAAACTGTTTTTTTTTAATGGGAGTTTTAAATAAGGGGAACTTTCCCCTTCTCTTTGACTACCTCCCCGACGGCGACGACAATGACAACACGGACGGATGATGACACAGACGGAGACGACTACGACGTGGGGGAACCCATGCCCTCCCCATACGCTTGTGGCTGGTTCTGACCAGCACAGGCCTGTCCATCCCTTGTCCCCCCGCGTCTCCCATTACGTCTCTCCTTTCGTCTTGATTAGCCAAGTTGCATAAATATTAGACGTTAAGCAATATCCAAAATCATCGAGGAACTTTTCCCTTCCCTTTTGACTACCTCCCCGACGGCGACGACAATGACAACACGGACGGATAATGACACAGACGGAGACGACCACAACGTGGGGGAACCCATGCCCTCCCCATACGCTTGTGACTGGTTCTGACCAGCACAGGCTTTGTCCACCTCTTGTCCCCCCTCGTCATCCCTTACGTCCCTCCCTTCGTCTCGATTAGCCAAGTTGCATAAACATCAGACGTAAAGCAATATCCAATCCAATTGTACATCCTTCTTCATACACTCTAATGAAGTGAGGTGCGCGACGTTGGTGCGAACCTCTTATGTGTCCGCCTTCGATGTAACACATGTGATGTAACTTTAACCGTCCATCGTGATAAGGGGAGTTTTTCTCCCTGAAACTAATGGCGAGCTCTGGGTCGTCATCGTCGTCGACGGATGATGACACAGACGGAGACGACTACGACGTGGGGGAACCCCTGCCCTCCCCATATACTTGTGGCTAGTTCTGAACAGCACAGGCCTGTCCACCCCTTGTCCCCCCGCGTCTCCCCTTACGTTCCACCCTTGGAAAGAAGTATACATGGTGGTAACTCACACTCATAGAAATTGTTTTATTTTGGAGGCGCTATTAATCTTAGTTGTTAAAGCGCCCTGAATCTACTAATATTAATGCTTATAAAATCAACAGCCTTAAGAAGAACGCAGGATAGGCCAAAGCTAACTAAGGAAGAGAATTTAATAAAAATAACCTGGGTTAACACAGACGTAGACGACCACGACCCGGTCGAAGAGAGTTCTTCCACGTAGTGACCGGTGCCCATTAAGGGGGCTCTCATGCACATTTCCCTTCCTCCTTCTTGCATTAATCACAAATCCATTCTCTTCTTTCAATCTTTTTCATCTTATTCTTATCATCAGTGCTGGCCCCCTTAGTGATTCAAACGCTCTCCGCCGTGTTTGCCGTGCGGTGCGACCCGTGTCGGTGGAAATGGGGATCCTGGCTGCAGAGAGAAGTGCAACCAGCGGGTTGTATGGACCAACACGCAGCTTTGGCCCCTGCTTCATCTAGACGGGTGGTACAGGTTTAGCCCGACCTGTATCAATCGGCAAGTGTCGACATTTGTTGCACACATTGGGTTAGCTTAATTGCTATATCAATTGCGTATCCCTGGCGCCGTTTTCGACGTCCCATTTGAGGCTCCATGGAGGGTGGGGAGCGCAGTAGACGAAGCAAACTAACTTCTATGGCTAATAAAAATTTATCTAAAGGAATTAACTCTAAAAAGCGCAAAGAATCATCATATGATGAGGAAGTGCAGGTGGAGGACAACCATAGTATGTTTGTCACTCCCCTGTACCTTGTTGTCAAACCATCAGGGAGAACATTTTCTAAAGTGAATCCCTTGTTTATTGAAAAGATTCTAGAAGACATGTTGGGGGCTTTGCCCTCTGTTAAAAAGTTGCGTGATGGATCCTTGTTGATCCATTGCGCAACCGAGAAACAATCGAAAATATTACTGGAAGTGAAAACACTCTGCTCTCTGCCAGTTTCAGTTGTTGGACATCACTCTCTTAACGTATATAAGGGAGTGGTATCGTGTTTTGACTTATTGAATTGTTCGGAACAGGAAATAAAGGAATACCTAGCCAATCACAAAGTTGTTGAAGTGACCAGGATTCAGAGTAGGAAAAACGGATCACTTGCTCCGACTCCTGCACTGATACTATCATTTGCCCTACCTCAGCTACCTACCGATGTCAAAATTGCTTTCTACCGTCTAAAAGTCCGTCCATATATACCAAACCCACTCCGTTGTTTCAAGTGTCAACGCCTCGGCCACACACAGGCCAGATGCACATCAGAAGAGATTTGTCCAAATTGTAGTTTGCCGGCTCACTCCCCTCCTTGTCAGGAGAAGCCGTGCTGTGTAAATTGCAAGGGCCCACATTCTGCTCGATTACGCACATGCCCAATGTGGTTAAAAGAACAAGCAATCCTGGAATTATCAATCACGGAAAAAATTTCCCCTCTTGAGGCTCGACGGCGCATTGGTTCGGCACAGCCAGTAACCTCTTCCGTTTCATTTGCTTCGGTAGTACAGAGTTCGTCCTCCAGCAGTAGAGAGGCAGAACTTCTGGCACAAAACCACGCTTTGCAGGAGACGGTACAACAGTTGTCTAAAACTGTGCAACAACAGGCGAAACAAATTGAAACCTTGACTTGTCAACTAGGTGAAGTCCTTGAATTTTTAAAAAATTCAAGAAATTCAATGCCGAATGTGATTCCTTATAAACACTGCTCACCTTCAGAAAAGCAAAATGCTGTTACATCAACGCCGCAGATGCAACCAGCACGATCTCCTTCAGTGGAGGGTTGTGTTTCTGCACGTAAGCAGAGCGCACCAGTTGCAACATCTTCTAGCACTACTACTTGTGCTTTAAAAAAATATCAACAACATCAACAGTGGATTCGTTGATTCCCACTGTTGTTCTTCAACGTGCTCAAACAAATATGGGCACAAAAAACAAAAAAATTGATCGAAGAAAGTTCAGTTCTTCGGAAGAGGACATGGTTTCTGATCCGCTAATGGACCAGAATCCAGAAACTCTTTTGAGAAACTTAAATGGATGTAAATAGCAAGTCTTCACTCATCACCTAGGCTTCTTGGATACCACACTCGTTAGATAAACTTCTCATTAATATTTTTCAAACTTCAAATACCACCCACATTATAGCCAACTTTATCTCGTGGAATTGTCGAGGTTTCTACACAAACCGAGAAGAACTGCAGATCATTGTTAGAGACAGACAACCTAAAGTCATTCTACTTCAGGAAACTCTCTTTGAACTCACTGACAATCCAAAATTCAAACACTACACAATATACCGTCTCGATTTCACTGGTGGTGACCGTGCACAGGGGGGTGTCGCCATTATGGTACATGACTCTGTGCATGCCAATCATGTTAATATTAATTCTCGTCTTCAAGTTATTGCAGTTACAGCACATCTGACAACTCCCTATCACTTTTTGCTCTATATACATACCGCCATCTTTCAACTTTACTAGAGGTGATATGGAAGCAGTAATTGCTCAACTGCCGAGACCGTTTATATTGGCTGGCGATTTTAATGCTCACCATGCAGACTGGGGCTCAACGACATCAGACCGTAGAGGCGATGTTGTGGCAGATTTCGTACAGAACGCAAACGTTTCCCTCTTAAATTCGGACCAGTTGACACATTTCACTTCTTACACTGGAACCTTATCGGCAATAGATCTTGTGATGTGCACACCCATCCTGTCCCTGGACTTGGAGTTAAAAACGTTGGATGATCTTCACGGTAGTGACCACTTTCCACTTGAGATACATTTCGCAAACAACCGACCAGTGTTCCGCCCAGAACAACGATGGAAATTACATCAAGCTGATTGGGGCAAATATCAAGACCTGAGTGAGTCTGCATTGCAAAAAGTAGACTTCACTCGTTTTCGTGATTCCAACGAACTTCTGGCTGAAGTTTGCCAATGTTTACTCGATGCAGCATCCGTTGCCATACCATTGACTGCCGGTAAACAGTGTCACCAACCTGTTCCATGGTGGAACGAAGAATGCGCAGACGCAATAAAAGCCCGAAAAAAAAGCTTACAGACAATTCAATACATACCCTACTTCTGAGAACTTGATAGCCTTCAAACGCCTGAAGGCCAAGGCCCGTTATATCATTAAACAGAGTAAGAAGAATTCGTGGAGGGACTACGTCTCCACTATTACCCATAATACAAATTCCAGCACAGTGTGGAAGAAGATTAAGTCTATTTGCGGACGCCCAATGTCTTCTATTCCGGCCATCCTGGACAATGGGGCGCTTGTTACTTCACCGCATGACGTAGTGTCGGTGATTGCCAGTCACTTTGCTTCGGTAAGCAGCAACGCTCGCTATGATGCAGTCTTTCTTCAACGGAAACGAAGAAGCGAACAACAACGGCTTTCATTTGCTTCCGACAATACTGAAATTTACAATCGGCCTTTTACGTTTTGGGAATTGCGCACTGCCATCAACTCCTTAAGGAAAACTGCCGCGGGCGAAGACAAGCTCCACAATGAAATGTTCATCCACCTGACTGACCAATCTCTTGAGATTATTCTGCTCTTCCTAAATTCGTTATGGTTATCGGACGGATTTCCTGATTTCCTGTGAAGATCGAGCGAGCGACGGAGTCCTACCACGTTACAGTGGTAAAATAACTTTAATTTTCAACGAAAGACAATTTGTGACTTCATATAAATTTGGTTTATATTAACGTTGTAATAGAAAATTAACTGAAAACCATCTCATGGTTAAATGGTACTTTACAGCAAGAGATTCTTGTGGGTGTACTTGCTTAAGTACAAACGTAAAACGTTTGCTAGACTGGATGGCGGCCACTTTGGATTAATGAGTCAAAATGATATCGTAACGTCAAATTAACGTCATATTCTGAATCTTTGTGGTCTTTTTACAAGAAAAAATGCCTTTGTACTTGATTCTACTGGCTCTGGTTCAAAATTTAATTTTTCAAGAATGTGCCCGGCAGCCATATTGGATTTTGGCCTCTGGTAAAAATTGACGGGATTTTTGGGAGGGACATGGGGGCTTATAATTTTTTTTTAAAATTTTTTTTTTCTTAATGGGGCCATCAAATTCCAACTCGCAACCTTCTCGTGGTTTGGCCCGTGATTAGGGGAGTTTATCTCCCTGAAACTAATGTGCGAGCTCTGGGTCGTCGTCGGGGAACCCCTTCCCTTTGACTACATCCCCGACGGCGACGACAAAGACAACAAGGACGGATGATGACACAGACGAAGACGACCACGACGTGGGGGAACCCCTGCCCACCCCATATGCTTGTGGCTGGTTCTGACCAGCACAGGCCTGTCCACCTCTTGTCCCCCCGCGTCATCCCTTACGTCCCTCCCTTCGTCTCGATTAGCCAAGTTGCATAAATATGAGACGTAAAGCAATATCCATCCAAATTTTTTTTCTAAATTGTCCATAGTAGTCAAATTAATAGTCTAACCATCCTTGCCAAAAAGTGGTCACGGAACTCATGATAATGACCTAACTATATGTTTGATCGTGAAATATCCGTGTTGCCCTCTTACAGTGTTAAATAAATAAAATCACAGTTTCGCCCACCCCACATTCAAGGATGGAATTATATTACTAAACTCAAACAGATTTCTTCCCATATAAACCAAGTCTCCATTTTCATTCAGTAAAACACCAACCAGTCGTACGACGTAGCGTTCAAGAGCGTTTAAGATAAAGTCACTGGGCACCTCGCAGGGAATGGACAAGTACCGAAAAGCTGCAGTGGTATCGTCTGTCTACGCATCCCGCGCCGAGCGCTTGCCCCTGGACGCAAAGAAGGACACGGTATCGCAGCCAGAGAAGGCATGGAAGACCCTTGGGCCTTCAATTTCCAACTCGACACCTTCTCGCGGTTTGGCCCGTGAATAGGGGAGTTTCACTCCCTGAAACTAATGGCGAGCTCTGGGTCGTCGTTGGGGAACCCCTTCCCTTTGACTACCTCCCCGACGGCGACGACAAAGACAACACGGACGGATGATGACACAGACGGAGACGACCACGACGTGGGGGAACCCCTGCCCTCCCAATATGCTTGTGGCTGGTTCTGACCAGCACAGGCCTGTCCACCCCTTGTCCCCCCGCGTCATCCCTTACGTCCCTCCCTTCGTCTCGATTAGCCAAGTTGCATAAATATGAGACGTAAAGCAATATCCAATCAAATCTTGAAGCAACAGCTTTTTCCTTTCTAAGTTGATGAGCGATGGTATAAACAGCTGTGTAGAGGCAAGTTTTGCGGGTACAAAGAGGAGCCTCACCTGTTCCTGGCCCAGACAGCAGCGGATCAGGATTGATTTGGCGCCATGTAGCACCATATCCTTGGCGTACATACCCATACAACATTTGATATTTGTTCAATGTGCTGACAATATTTGCATCGAACATTTGAAATATCCGGTCAATATCCGAGATCCTAAAATTACATCTAGCAAACATTGTTTAGCTATCCGAACGTCCCGGAATTTGACAAGGAAAGATTGTCATACAACGTTCCACTTAAATATTAACAACCAACATTGTTTATACTGCCTATAGATATTTGACGTAAACAATCTATGGACACAAAAAATATTGATGCAATATTTTAACAATATTTTTCTTGGATGTTGGATGTGTACAAAAAGGGGGCGGGGCGCTGGACAGCGCCGAATGGAAACGCCGAATCGATCGGGTAAGGAGCTAAAAAGGTTAGGTGGAACTTCACAAGTACACTTCACACGATCGATTCGTCGTTGTTTCTTTCGGCGCTATTCAGGTGCTCCGTCAAAAATGGGAAATAACAATTTTAATAAATTTTACAAAAATTGTGAAAAATAATTTTCTTTTTTTATTTCAACTGTACATAGCATACACACAGCAGTAAAACACCCACACCAAGATTTAAAACATAAAAAATTATAATTTTCAATCTTTGAACAAGAATAGTGAAGGTACGATACATAGATAGTTTACATAGATTTCACTAAGTGATTACATGGTGTCAGGTAAAAAGTGTCAGGAAGGGTAGGATTTTGAGCAATCTCTGTAGGCCTAATCTGTTTCTCATCCCGTGTGTGTGTGTATCAAATCAAAGAATTGACAATAAGTGAATGTGGTCGTACAGATGTGTAATGAAATGGGTCGATGAATGTGACGAAAGTGTCCTTCACATAAAAGAATATTTAAGTTTTATCCCCCCCTCCAAATTTAAACTCTGTTTCTCATCGGACACTTTGTCCGTGAGATGTAATGTAAATTCCGACCTCTTATGGTCATTTCTCATAAATATTACTTTTTGGTGGGGGTGCTTGACAATGGAAAAGCAGAGTCATTGATTTTTTCAGGCTGTTTGATTGGAATTGGTGTGGTTTAATTTTTGGGAATAGCTGATCATCCACCAAGTGTCATCAGTGTAATAGGGTGGTGGGGGGAAAGAAAACTTCTTACATCTAATTTATGTTTTAATAGGTGAAATGCCCACTTCGACTAAATTTTGATCGTTTTTTGCTATAGCAAACAATTGCATTGTTCAGAATTTAGTGATAAGCGTCGCAAAAATTTGGAAAGGTGAAACTATGTAGGCTAAAACTAAATGTTACTTTTAGATAAGATACAATCAGTTCAATATTTTTGTTATGCGCGATTGTTATCAATTTTAGCAAGCTTAGAATTAAGGCCTACAGTTTTGTTAATTTCTAAATTTCCTGTCTAGATTCCTGTATAAATTCTTTGAGTGACTGTAAAATTGGTTTTATCATGCAAAAAGCCACGCTCCCCATTTCCAAAACTTGTTTATGTTTGCTGATTTGAGATGGCATATTGCCATGTTGATTACCCAGGTTAAAATGTTTATTTTTTCTGTGATTGCTGTCTTGTCCATGATCAAGTTTCTCTAGGCACGAGATGAGGCTATCATCAGTTTACTGTTGTTGTATCATTAAAATACGTAGGCCTATACTTTATATAAGGCAAGTGTTTGATCATAAGTTTGCTGAGAGTTTGTGTTGGGATTGATTCCGGCAAAAACTTTTATCTATTTCATTACACGCTTAACGTAGGTAAGCAGCAATGCTTATTGCTTTTATTCCTGAAACTGTCCAAATGACCATTACCATCATAAACTTGACGAATAAGCTGAGCTTGTTGGTCACTACACCAAAATGTATCTAAGAAAACTTGTCGGAAATCATTGTAAGTTTCAAAACAATGATTCCGATACCAATAACGTTCCTCCAAGCAGTGAATGCCAAGTTTATATTCGTGCAAAATTTTGAATTTGTCAAAACGGTGCTAAATTTTATTTAAAAATTCATTTGAGTGAAGCCCCCTGAATGATTGTAAACTTATCCCTTCACGGTGTAGCGTATTACTCAAATATTTTTTTTTTCTTATTTGTGAAACGGATTCTGGAACAACGGAATTATCGGCACTGAACTTTGAATTGTCCTTAACTTGTTCAATTTTTTGTCACTTTTAAGCTTTCATTTAATGTTGAATGTTCCTGCGTGAAATTGTCAACCTGTTCTATAAAAAGAGCTTATTGGCCCGGAACAATATAAAACGTAACTTAAAAACTTATGACCGAGGCCACTACTTACTTAAAAACGAATTTTCGGGTGAAACTTCCTCACCCATCATCAGGTTGATACCGACTGGTTCCCTCCTTGGACTGCTCCCTTATCTCCGTCATGAGTCGAGCTGCTGCAATCGACCTCTCGACGTCTTTCTCGAAGGTCGAAATCCACATGGCGCTCAGTTCAAAACTTGGTTGACTTATCGGATCACTCACACATCGCATCACTGCTGCCTCTTTAATCTTCCTTTTCCACATATCTTCCTCACGCATGATGCATTTCACCTCCTCCCACTTATATTCATGCATAGTCTCTCTGGCATGTTGAACCAATAATGACGACGTACTATCACTATATTTCTTAATATTACGTTGATGTTCTCCTATGCGTACATTCACTGGTCTCCCCGTTTCCCCCAGCACATAAAAGACATGTCAGATCTAACGTATCCAAACAAGTAGAGTTGAGTGTAGTTACTTCAAATACAACTAAAATCAATATTTGAAAATATCTCTCTTGATTAATTTTGGATCGCTTAAAAATGAATACCCTGCAATTGTAAACAAGCTCAGTGTGTTTTACTTCCCTTCTCCACTTCATACCTGTGTGAGTCAGCTTTCTCAACTTTAAAAACAATCAAGTCAAAGAACAGATCGAGACTCCTTGATGTTGATAGTGAAATGCGCGTCAGTTTGTCTACCATTCGCCCTCGTACTGAGAAACTGTGTGAATTACATCAGTCCCAGGTAACCCACTGATGAGGAAGCATGTGACATTTGCTCATTGGTAACATTGGTACACATTAGAAAATTAATGTTGATGTATTGTAATTTGCAAAATTTAACAATAAATTAAGGTTGATTTAAGCTGGTTAAATATATTATTTCGTTGAAATGTGGGTACACCCACGTAGGTGTGTCGCGTACGGGAACGTACTCAACATGTGTGTCGCAGCAGAAACCAGGTTGAGAACCGCTGCCCTAGCCAACCTCTTCAAAATAGTTTTTTATTGTGTTCTTTTCGTTTTTTCCGCCGCCCGTTAACAGTTCACACATTTCGACAGCATTATCGAGATCGGTATCTGCACTGCTCGAACTGCTCGAACTTTCATACGCCTCATCATTGTCGCTTTATAACAATTGCAATCTCAAATGTCACACCAAAACAGCTGTCAGAAAACTAAATGGCTGTTCACCTCTCCTCGGCCAGAACATGTTTTATCTGTTCTTAAATTCCTAACTTCCTGTACTATGACGCGTGTCCGCTCCGTTTCGAACTGTTCATAACCCAGTCTCTGACAGGACAAATAAACAAACCTCAAGCTAAATGTGCGTTGACATGTCTTTGATTTTTAGCGGGAATAAAACGCTATTGAAAATTTGGTCGTTGGTTCCCTTTTGCAAGAGTGCACTATACGTAGGGTAGGCCTATAGTGTTTTTCGCCCCAGAACTAGAGGCGAGCTCTATCCGTCGTCGACGTGAGACACTCCCTCCATTCCCTCCCCTTGC
Source organism: Sweltsa coloradensis (assembly GCA_024449915.1). Taxonomy (NCBI): domain Eukaryota; kingdom Metazoa; phylum Arthropoda; class Insecta; order Plecoptera; family Chloroperlidae; genus Sweltsa; species Sweltsa coloradensis. The sequence goes on from JAMZAV010010104.1 coordinate 18,959, forward strand.
CTGTGGCTCGATCAAACCAGTAAATAAATAAATAAATTTTATTTAGAGTCTATCCACTCAGTTATATAACTGATTTTCAGTGGAGGACTTTAAATCAAAGCGACCAAGCCGACCCTGTAGGCCCCGACGCAATCGACGAGTGAGCGATAACCAACCAAAGATCGATATTTTTAATAGGGAATATAGCAATCAGTGGTATGGACAGTGCGAACACCCGCGAATCAACGCCAGAATCAACAAGCTGATTTAGAACAACTCTGAATTTACTATGTGCTTTGTTACTAGGACGGTTTCAAAGTCACCGTTTACAAACTCCTAAGATACAAACTGATGGACTTAAGTCCAAATCAGAAGCTAAAAAACTACTGACTTTAGCGGGAATCGAACCATGGACCTTCTGCACTAGAAGCAGATAGGCCTACGCTAACAACAAGACCAACGAGCCACACACGGGTCTGTCCTCCCCGCACATATCCCCTCGGCTAGAGTGGCGCATAATGACCTAACGGTTGGCGCGCCCTTAAACCAAATAAACTACAAACTAAGGCCCGAATTAATAGTCGTACCAATGGGTGCCCTCTACCATTGTGAGGTCAATGAATACCGTTATCGGTTTGGGAGGCACGCATCCTTTGGGCTCCCATGGGGCCGATTATGAATTCGGGCCTAAAGCTTTGAGCATCATCTAGGCAATGTCTAGGCCTACCTTGTTCTGCATGGCGATTATTGCCAAATCCTTGGCTACCCTCGCTTTTTCTCGGTTGGCTTGTGTCTTCTTCTCAAACTCGTTTTTCTGCTTCATTACTAATTTTTGTAGGCCGCTTTTAAATTCATTAAAACCTTGATCTTCCGACGAGACCGATTCCTCGGAAGATTCCCCTTCAGCAATTGGTGGATCCATAACGTATTATTTGCAAATAAACAACACTTCCTTTAAATTATTCAAATTGAGTGGTCACGTCAAAGTTAAAGTGGTCAAAAAAGGTTGGAGCACGATTGCACAATGAAGCAACCAGCTCGATGGAAGCAACAATGAAAACAAAACACTATCGGAACCCACTGCCATTGAAAGGGAATTGGATACACAGTCACTGCCTTCCATGCTGCTTGCACGTGACGTTACAGCGTAGTGTCACGTGACCAGAGATATTGAACACCTATTGTAGGCTAGATTAGCAGTCGGTGGTCCACTTCCGTGACAATTAGAAGCCATCTTGAAATTCCAGTTTGCATGTTAAGTAAATGGGAGCGATTTGTAGAACAAAATTAGTTTTCAAGATTGCCGCCAGGTTGACAGGTGAGCATACCAAAGATTAGTCATGTATTAACACCAAATGTTTACTAAATTCTCGATGCAATACCATGCTGCACAAGCTAAACCCATATCATACAATCCAGTAAAATACTATATTGCATTCAAAAAGCATAAATTAAAACGTCAAATCGACATCTTGAATTTGGCAGATTGAGTCTTCAATTTGCTACGCTCGCGCTAATTGGATGAGCGTAGCGAGCGAAGCGAAAACTTCAATTTCACTGACCCCCCAAAAAATTTAGCTCCAATGTTTTGTTTTTTTTTGTTTTGTTTTTTTTTTTTTTTTTTTTGTCTGTATTTTTGTCTGTTTGTTAGCAGGATTCCGGGCAAACGGCATAAGCGATCTTGATAAAAATTTGAGGGGACCTTCGTTTTCTCTGAACTTAGAGGTGTATTGTTTTTGGGTACAATCGAAGAAATATTTCTCATAAATATCGTACTTTTCGATTTTTTTCGATTTTTAGTGCGATATTTTCGTCACATTTGGGCCGATTCTGACCAAACGGGAGGGGCTACAACGTTCATATTTCACATGAAAATTAAGATTATGGTGATGTAGTACCTTACGAAAGAAAAAGTTGAAAAAGTTAGCTAGAATCCATAGAAATAAAGGTTTTAATATTAGTTTTTCAATTTTTAGTACGATATTTTCGACACATTTGGGTCGATTCTGACCAAACGGGTGGGGCTACAACGTTCAGATTTCACATAGACATTAAGGTTATGGTGATGTAGTACCTTTTGAAAGAAAAAGTTGAAAAAGTTAGTCAGAATCCACAGAAATAAAGGTTTTACTATGAGTTTTTTTAGGTTTTATAGTACCAATTAACAAGTTACAATAGAAACTTGACAACAATCACCTACAATGCATTCAAAAAGCACTTGCAAAGAAAAAGTGCAAACAAACGCAAAAAACGCAAACAAAAACGCTCATCCATCAACGCGGCGGGACTTTAGCGTTTTCCTAGTGTAGCCTACAATAGGTGTTCAATTTCTATGCACGTGACCACCTAAGCGTTTTCAATGGCGGCTCTTAACGTAAACATTCGCAATTGAATGTATTATTATAGTTTTAAAATAATGAAATGTTTAAAAATGGTTAATTTCTTTTCAGTATATGGTTGTGCGAACCGTAAAGATCGGGATAAGGTTTCTTTTTATCGATTTCCGCACGCTGCCAATCGATCAAAGTCGAGTTTGAAAGCAGCTAGGCCTAGGCCCTAGGGCTGTGACAGACGACAAAGGTTAAATGCCATCAGAAGAAAATATCTTTTTGAATATAGACTAAAACATGCTCGTGGCTGTTTCGAACATTCCCACAGTGGTAAGTAGGGCCTACTAGATTAATTGGCTTGGCTAGAGCCAGCTCTAGGCTAGGGCCTAGGAGCAGTGGTGAAAGTGGATTCGGAATAGTGACGGTAGGGGTATGCACTTATGTCATCTTATGCTGAAGAAAGTATTGAAGTGGGACCAGCGGGGGGTCTGGGCGCTGCCCCCCAGTTTTGCCCCGCAGGGAATTTTTTTTAGGGTGTGATTGTCAGAAACTCTTTTAAATCACTTTGGAGAGGGGTCTATGTTTGTTTTTGTTTGCCAATATTGGGGTTGTATTTGGGTTCGTATGCCTTTATTGAACGAGGGAGCGGAGCGACCGAGTGTCTCCATTCAACTCGAATGGCTCTCATTCTGTGATTCTGTCTGTCTGTACGTCGAAAATCAGCCGAACCGCTAAACAGATTGGGCTGAAATTTTAAACAGACATCCGGTACGAGTTTACTGAGAACTGCTGACAAAATCAGCTAGATCCATTGCGATTTAATCCTACAATAAATAAAAATGTGATTTTTAAAATATCGATAGCATTTGTTTAGTAGCAGCTAGCGGGACTGCATCTACGTAGCTTGCATGGGTTATTGGTAAGCATTTAGCCTACCACACGGAGGGTTGGGGTTCGATACCCATTAGCTCGAACTTTTTTATATTTTTACACCCACATATTTTTTTGAAGGGTGTTAAATGGGAAATAAAACTTAGGTGATTTTGTTTTATCAAGGAAATTTGTTAATGTTTCACGCTAATACGTTTTGAACACGATTCGCATTTCAAATGTTCAATTTAAATATCTAGGGAAACGTCAAAGTCGTTGTTAAACGAGTGAGTGATCCATGTGTTGAGTACCCGGTATCATTCCTCATACTGGGCTAGATCCTTAGGTATAGGGGAGGAAAGGGGATGTTCCCGGGTACTCAACACTTGGCTCACTCACTCATTCGTTTAACAACGACTTTGGCGTTTTCCTAGTAATAATAATAATAACATGTATTATTTCACATGTCGGTGACATCGTTTAGGACGTATGTATATTACAATCTACATCAAGGTCCTATCTATACAGTAAAGTCAAGGATTGTAGATCATAGGGTTGTAATTTAACACTATAGGCCTACATTTTTATAATGAAACTCTAGTCTATTCAGGACCTTTATACATTTTGTAATACTATATCATATTGTCAAGTTGAGAGGTTGATTAGCCCTTGGTATAGATGTTATCTACCAAAGTAACTATTGTTCTGGGGGAACGTAGCTGTTGTTTGTTACGCAGACTAATCTTCCCAACTGTGACCGAAATCGATAGGTATTTAATGAGGTGGTTTTCTAGGACATGTATAGAGAGGATTATCACAAACAAGAACACAATCTCAACAAAAAGAAGGAGCACTTGTATTTAACCACAATCATCCTAATTAGCCTGTTAGTTAAGCTTATGCATTTCACCTGATTGAACGTGAGTTCGAACCCCCATGTAGTGAGTGACTTGACCTATAGTAATGAAACCATGTCTTACTTTAAGTCCCCCCCTCTCTCTCTGGTTTGGCCCTGGATCAGCCGTGACTCAGTCTCGGACGTGGGAGTGCAGATGTTCTTCCTTCTTCTGACTTCTTGCCTCTTGATCGGCTAATCCATTCGATACTCGATGTTTCCAATGCACTGCTAAATAATTACTCTTCTTGTCAACAATTCTTTGTCAGAACACCATTGTACTTCCTCTCGAAGACGACTTGTTCGTTCGCTGGTCAGATTGTAACTCCCCGACTCAACTGGGCTTACGCCTCCTCAGTCACCGAGTTGATTCAAAGTCCAAATTAATTAGCAGTAATTGCAGTGTCGAAACGCAAAGTCAGCACTATGTCGCCACTTAGTTCCCCGAGAAGGAGCGCGTGCGAGTCTATTAGCTCATGTCACAATGCTTAGACCAGCAATTCAAATACACCTGGTATTGCCACAAATAACAATAAAGTGACAAATAATCCATCTGTCAGCAACACACGTACGCCATACACGCGCGCAATGGTCATTGCAGCAACAAGCATGACCTCCTTATACTTGTGACATCGTAATGCAATCACTGTCTTGTCACAAGCAATAATCAATGAAATTATACCAGTAACAAGGGTAGAAACTACCCCAAACATGACAATATTATCCCAAGTAGCACAAAGTGATGGCGATGGCTAGCTGTAACAT
>JAMZAV010010105.1:0-23019 GCA_024449915.1 Sweltsa coloradensis
ATCCTCTACAGGCAAAGAACTTGCTTGGACCTTTTTAACTAACTGGGTAGTGGTAGATGCAGTCTCACTATCCTCAGCAATTACGTACATAATAATTTCTAAATTATTTTGAAGCACTAATGTATAATTAATACTAAAAGATAAACGCCTGCTGTTAGGTTGTAGTGGGGAGGGCTTCCTCGTCTTGAGCTTTGTAGTTGAAGCTAGATGCAGTGCAGCTGCCCACCTTTATCTGATTGAACTTCTCCATCACTTTTTTTCCCCAGAGGTGCACTTAAATGTTGCAAAGTATAGGTTGTAATAAATTGACACCATCATAGCCTGATATCACCATCGTTAGGTACTACGTCAAACGCAAATGTCGAGCCCCATCAGTGACACTTGCTTGTTTCTTAAGCGACCCTAGACCCTTTTGCCATATTGTGAATTATGATTCTTAATACTACGTATCTATAGTTTTTACTCACCTAAATATTCATGCAATTTTTCATTTCATTTCATTTATTGTCTTGTTTTGTACATTTCATTTTATTGTCTTGTTTTGTATACCTAATACTAGCATATATTGTTACAATGTTATGACAAGATAAACAAGTTCTAAACATTACATTATAAGCTAGCTAGCTATTAAACACGTCTTTTCAAAAGACTAAGACTTGAATATTAGGATGTATAGAAAATACTAAAACAAATTTACATTAATTACAAAATACACTTTTACAACAATACAATAATACACAATAAAAATATATACTTTTACACTAATATAAGATAGGCTACAAGATAATATAAGTCTAGGCATCTATAATATGCAAAATAAATTGTATTGTCAAGACATATTATTATTGTCCGCCAAGAACTCCTCAATATCGTAGTATTCTTTTTCAACAAGAAATGTCCTAAGATCCTTTTTAAATGTATCAGTTGGTTTGTTTTTGATAATGGCAGGTAGCTTATTAAAAAGGATTATTCCTGCATATGTGGGGCTTTTCTCATATACAGCCAGCCTATGGGATGTCACAAATATATCATTTTCCTCCTAGTATTGTAATAATGAATATTGATGTTTTTTTTTATATCTTCCCTATGATTAATTAAAAATAATATTACTTTGTAAATATAGAGGCATGCAAGAGTAAGAATATTCAACGTTTTGAAATGTCCTCTACATGTATCCCCTTTCTTAATTTTATCTAGTATTCTTAAAGCTTTTTTTTGCATGACAAAGATCTTATGAAAATTGTTTTTTGATGTATTACCCCACGCTATTAATCCATAGCTCAAATGTGACTCAATCAGGGCATAGTACACTACTAACAGCAAACTTCTATCTGCATATATTTTCATTTTACGTAAGACATATATATTGGAGCTTATTTTATTTGCTACATAATCAGTGTGGATGTCCCACGATAAGCACTTGTCAATATACAGTCCTAAGAACTTTGCTGTGTCTATTTGTTCAATAGGAAGGTCTTCATCACACAACCTGATACAAATATTTTGATCTTCCATATTTTTCCTTGGGAATATCATACATTTAGTTTTCTTATTATTCATTATTAGGTTATTTGGTTGCAGCCACTGCGCCACTTCGTTAAAACTGATAAAAGCGGTCTTTTCTAATGTTTCTATAAGTGCATGAGCAAGGGTGGTGGTTGCGTCATCTGCATACAGAAGCATATCCCCTTCACTTATTGCACATGGCATGTCATTTATTAGTATATTGAAAAACAAAGGCCCTAGTATTGATCCTTGTGGTACTCCCAGTTTAATATATTTCCTCTCAGATTTAGTTTTTTTGTTCAAATGGTCAGAAATTTCTACATATTGCGTCCTTCCATGTAGATACGAAAATATCCATTGCAGGGCATTTCCCTTAATCCCATATGAAAACAGTTTACTTATTAATGTATTATACTCCACACAGTCAAAAGCTTTTGAAAGATCCATATAAATGGCTACTGGTGTTTTTTTCTGATCAAGCGCTGTTACAACATTGTCAATGAAGGCAGCAAGAGCTGTTTCAGTTGATCTCTTTTCTCTGAATCCATGTTGTTCTTTTGCTATTATCTCATTTGACTCTAAGTATTCGGACAATCTATTATACATTACTCTTTCAAACACCTTTAAAAGCATTAAGTATTGAAACTGGTCTATAATTTCTGATGTCTCGAGTGTTTCCCTCTTTCAAAATTGGTTTTACCCGCGCCACCTTTAAAGCTTTTGGAAAAACACCTTCATTAAGAGACATATTAATTAAGTAAGTAAGTGGCTCTACTAATACTCTTGCACATTTCTTTATAAGAAAGCTTGATAAACCATCTGGACCTATTGATTTCTTATTCTTTAAATTTCTTATAATTTGCAAAGTTTCATCTTCACTTACATTATTGAGGCAAAATAAGTGATCTATTTCAGGCAACAGTTTTTTCCCATCATTTTCAGTTCTCTTTTGACTTTCTGTTAATTTTGTGGCTATATTTATAAAGTACGGTAGTCATTGAATATGTTTCCAATTTGCTTTGCATTTCTGACCAATTCATTCTCTACTGTGATTTCAAATTCTGTTTCAGTTTTCTTTTTTCTTTTTGAACCCCTTTCCAGATTAATCATATTCCATATATCTTTTCCTTTGTTTTCTGATTTCCTTATTAGTTCTTTGATTCTATGAGCCTTCGCTTTTGAATTGTATCTTTATATTCCTTTTTGCATTTTTTGTATTTATTTAGAAAATTGACATTTGTATTCCTTTTAAGTTTAACGCAAGTCTCCTCACTTTCCTTGACATTTCCATCACATTTGGTGTTATCCATTTATTACTTTTTTTTTTGTGTTCTGAATCTTTGCCTTTCTTGCTGGAAATGATTTATTGTGGTGAAAAGTTATTATATCTACAAATGTATCATATGCATGGTCAACTGTTTTATGATTGTATATTGCATCCCATGAAACATTTAAAAGTCTGTCATTAAATATGGTTATATTTCTCTTGCTCATGTCCCTGTATTCTGTTAGAAGTATTCTGTTACTATGTTTTCCATTTTTAGTTTGATCTAAAGGATATATATTTATTGCTTGAGCATAATGATCAGATATTGCTGAAATGATGACCTCACTTTGATACATATCATTATCCATGTTTGTTAATATATTATCTATTTTCAGAAGAAGAAATTGATGTTTTAGTTATTGCAATCCTAGTAGGAGCATTAATTGTTATGTTTAATTTAAACATATTAGCTAATTCTTTAAGAGTTCTCGTATTCTTATCATTTTTTAGTACATCAATATTAAGGTCACCACATAGTATAATAGGGAACCTAAGTGGGCGTTGTCTGGTTCTCTCCGGTCAGCGTGGTATAGGCGATTAACCCGTGCTAAATGTTTCGTAAGCGATAGCGCGAGAACCCGACCACGGACAGGAATTATATTCATACTGTAAGAAACTATAATCTTTCCTCTTTGCGTGGATATACATAACTCTGCTCTATCACAAATATTAATGACATTTGTTTTGAGTCGAAGTGAACTCTACATTTACACTGTTGCCAAACCTTCCAAACTGCTCATGAAAAAGCACGTAAAAACATTTTGTCCGTGGCATCAGCATAACATTTGGTATCCGACTTGCTTTGTGGCTACTGTGAGGTCACTGGGTTGTACTAGATTATACATTACTAATAAAATATCCTTTAATGTGCCAACAAAATCTTGAATGAAAAGTACATTTAGCAACCATGGACAGGCGCGTGGTATGCGAGGATGCCACAGCTGCACACAACGTGGCTGCGTCTCGCTTAGGTTGCCGCTCAGTTAAGAGTACATTTGCGACAGTGCGCAAACATGGGTCCATTTAACTCATAATAGTTTGAATTTAGGAAGCGTCATCGAGCAAAGTAGAATGCCATTATCTTCTTGACAAAATTATGGGATCTTGTGATGTTATTGGTTTAGATTTCTTTTGCGCGAGTCAAAAGATACGGCGAGTTACATTTTCGTACCATGCTAATTCTTATGGGCGCTGAGACCAGAGAGAACCAATTTCCTTCCCGCCTTCAAAACTTAGGTTCCCTATATCTTTTTCCTTCAAGCAGTCCATCTCTAAGAGTTCATGTAATTTATTAAAAAAGGTGTCAATATTCCCATTTGGAGATCTATATAGTGTAATAATTATTGTGATGTAAGAATCATGCTGTATTCTACCTATCACAACCTCAAAATCATTTTCTTGTGTAATTTTTAATTTAATATCTGTTTGGACTGGGTAATGTGGTAGATAAAACACTATGTAAAAGTGGACTGTATATTTTATTAGATTAGTGAAAACACGTAAATAACAGGAGAGAAATATTGATACAAGAACGTGGCGCCATTGATTCCAAACGAATGCTCATCGTTACCATGAGCAACTGATAAACACCACAGAATATAGACAAGAGAACAAATTATGTAAACAAAGAGTCAGTGGCTACTGGATTACATATACACTGAGAAATTAGAATACCAACGGGCCTAAACATGCCCCCCACCTTGACACTTTGTAAAAGAGTCAACATTTACGAGCTACTCGATTGTTGGTATTAAGCACAATTTTACTATTGGTCTCTTCTTGAAAACCCTTTCTCCGTCTGAAGTATTCTTCCAAGGTTCCATTCTGTTGGAGCGACGTTTTCTTCTTTTAAGATGACGAGATCATTAACATGTATGTTGGCTTGTGGAGAATTCCATTTCGACCTGATTTGAAGCTGAGAAATGTATTCATTAATCCATTGTTTCCAGATCTGTTGAGTGCATTGTTGTACAAGTTTCCACCTTCTTAGATGGTTGATATTGCTGCTTGCATAGTCTGGTTCAGGAATGTTTAATAGTGAGCTCCCAATAAGAAAATGTCCTGGAGTAAGAGGAGCAAGATCATTAGGGTCACTTGACAAACGATGCAGAGGTCGAGAATTCAAGCACGTTTCCACTTGACAATGTCTATTGGTGAATTCTTCAAAGCTGAGAATTTAATTGCCTAGCACACGACGTATATGATATTTTGTAGATTTAATTCCAGCCTCCCACAATTCTTCGATGTGAGGTGACGTAGCAGGGATGAAATGCCATGAGATTCCTTCCTTTTAAACAATTAGATTTGTTAGATAATGCACTCATGGAAGTAGGATTGGATGCTTCTTTTCGAGCCAAACTGAGTGTTCTTGAGACGGCCCCCCACCCTGAGAAGTCCGTCTGCGTCGATTCCTTGATTCACCAAGCTTGCTTGTTACTTCACGACAGGGCAACTTCGATTCGTAGCGCCCGGTTTCATTACGAAAGTGTGTAGAATTGTAGTGTGACACACACTGTTTTTCTTCAGAGGAATGCGCTGGTATGTCAGACACTTGCTCTAGCTCCCAGAATTGTTTTAGTTGTGTGTCCAATGCTATTGCAGCATGATTAGAGGAAATGTTAGTGGTTACTAGAGAGTTACAGGCTCCAGACACGACCCATCCAAGTTCAGTTTGATGCGCAGTAGGAGTACCAGCCATACCCGTTACCTTTCCTCCACCCATTACTTGAGAAAACACCTCAGCTCCAAGTAATATGTCCACTGAAGAAGAGATGTTATAGTTAGAGTCAGCAAGTGGCAGGTGATGCAAATGACTCCACTTTGTTGTTTCTACTGTAGTTGACGGAAGATTGTTGGTAATTTTAGTAATGACTATGGCTGGAATGTTCATGTTAAACTCGGACACGTTCGAAGCGATGGCAAGATCAACCATGCCTCTAGCTTGGGTTGTACTTGATGATCCAATTCCATGAATTGGAATTGTACACCGACCACGTTTAAGTTTCATTCGCTGGGCACAAGATTCAGAAATGAAATTTGCTTGTGAACCGGGTCAAGCAAAGCACGACATTAAACATAGCACCCGCGCATTTTTTACTTTCACTACAACAGTTGACAACAGCATGCCCTTTGTGTGTTTTTACCATTGCTTAGATGATTAACCACTGCTTGGGGGTGGCACTGTGAGCGAATCTTTGAGTGGATTTGATTTTTTAACATGCCTCTCATAATAAAGTATTTTTGATGTTTTTATACACTTTTTGATGTTATTGCCCTACTTTTCCAGGGACTGTACCCTTATAAAAGACAATTTAACAAAAATTTTGTATTTTGGCACTAACTTCTGTCGCTCCTAAAGAGAATGACCGAAAATTTGGACAATGAAAAACTTGTGATTATCTTTGCACAGCACACTTTTTCTGGTAGGCCTAAACTTGACAGACGGGACACGTGGTGAACACACAAACCCTGTTTCCCAGGTTCTCTTGAATTGGGCCCCGGGCCTTCATTGATAAACTCAATGACTCCAAAGGCGTATGCGATTTTCCAAAAATGTTTTCATTTCTTAAACGTTGGGAAGGTCTGGTAGCTAACGAAGTTCCCTTGGCGCCTAGTTTCACTGTAAATTTTTGTCACAGACAAAATACACAAACCAGTGTCCCATGGTCTAGGGGTTTGCCCCAGGTTGAAGAGACGCACGTTTTTCATGACAACATTGAGAAGCTCAAAAGCGGATGTGCCCCACCCCAAATTGTGACAAACCAAAAATTGTTTTAGATAAGTAAAAAATGCATTTTTTTGTGGTCATACCTGTCAGATAGTAGTTTCCAAGCTTCATTGTAATTTTTGGATGTAGTGGGAAGAGATGGACCATGTCCGCTGCTGCCCCGTAAGGCAGACTCAAATCTAACTTCTGCACGTTTGAGATGTTTGTTTTTTGACCCCCTATTTAAATTGAAAAAGGTCCGAAAATGATGTCCAAGTCTCGTAGCTGCCTTTAAATGTTGGCAAGTCATTCTAGGAAAGGGTTTACATTTTTACTGTTTGGCACGTTCGGGAGCGATGCAGGGCATTTGCATGACAGTGTGGTTCTTGTGTTGTTCAGGTTACGTTGAACCAGCCATCAAAATCAAAAAACTTCTCTTCAATAAATGCGTTCGTCTCGTCTTCTCCCCGTCCCTCCACTTTCAATTTCCTTGAATAGTTTGAAAGTCGGCCCCGGTCTGTTCTAACACTTCTTTTGGGATTGTAAGGCACCGAAAGATATTGCTTGATGAGAATTTCTTGAGTAAAGGTTTGAACCCAGAGAGCCTACCTTTTACGACACCCCGTTTTCTTGTTAAATTCAAAAGCTTATCCTTGGTGAGGGTGAATTGTATTTTCGTAATTTCATTTTCGCTTGTATATCGGGCCCGCGATGGACCAATGTTTGGGCGGGGGAAATTTGGTAGATAAAACCAATGTAAAATGGACTGTATATTTATTTGATTAATGAAAACAGTAAAAAACAGGAGAGAAAAATTGATACAAGAACGTGGCGCCCATTGATTCCAAACGAATGCCATCGTTACCATAGCAACTGATAAACACCACAGAATATAGACAAAAAACAAATTTGTAAAAAAAGAGTCAGTGCCTACTGGATTAAAATACACTGAGAAATTAGGGAAAACCAAAGGGGGCCCAAAAAATATCTTTTCTAAATTCCTCTACATTTATACCTTCTTTTGAACAAATCATGACCCCTCCTGCTTTTTGGGTTTGCCTACAAAAGCTGGCTACTTGGTAATACCCCTCAAGTGTGAATTCAGACATTTCAGGATTGCTTAATGCATGTTCAGTTATACAAAATATATCTGGGGTTTCCTCTTTACATAATATTTCCAACTGCTCCCCCTTATTTTTAACTGACTGTGCATTCTGATGTAATATTTTAAATTTATATTTCCTCCCCACCATATCAGTACTTGCTGTCACATTTAGGGTTGTTGTTAGGGATTCATTGGTGACGAGTGGGTTGACCAAAAAGGGTGAGTCATAAGTCTATCATTTTCCATTTCTAGAACATCTTCCTGCCACCTACCTGTCACCTCTGACAATTCTTTTAATACAAGTGTGCTGCTGCTACAGATCTCCTCCTTGAAACCTAAAAACACACTATCACTATCACTATCACTATCACTATACCCGTCTCCTCCAATACTGTTTGCGGATGAGTATATGGAATCATCTCCCGACTCAGTGTTGTAGGAGAGGTCCAGTCTTGGTTCCTCCATGAATTCAGGACCATCTATTTTCCCATGTGGGTCTGCAGGTTTTCTCGCTTTTCCGTTGTCTTATCTGCTTGATCCCCTGCATCTACAGCATGTATCTCTTGGGTTCCATGCGCCTGATTGGTTTTGAGTTGGTGTTTGCTTGGTGTGGTCTCGGATTCAATGACTTCACCTTTAAAGTCATCGTCGGAGCATTCATTGGAGCCCAGCTCGGTTTGGTACAGTTCCTCTGACCCCTCCTCTTCCAAATTCTCGGTGAGCAGCGAGTCTTGGTCTTGGGCCGTGGTTGGTCCCTCCGAAGGCTCAGAGGGCAGTGTACCGCAGTCTTTATCAGGTAACGCCAAGGCGTCGGCCAAGGCTGGATCCAGATGATTGATTGATTGATGGCCTTGTGATATTGGCATGATCTTTATCAATGGGAGTTCTTTTAGCTGAGAGATTTCTTCCTGTTCGGTCCTGGCACCTGGAGGTGACATGAAGGCTTCGTCCTGGTCGGTCTTGTTACTTGGAGGTGACGGGGAGACTTTGTTCTGATCAGTCCTGGCACCTGGAGGTGACATGTAGGCTTCGTCCTGGTTGGTCTTGTTACTTGGAGGTGATGAGGAGACTTTGTTTCGGTCGGTCCTGGCACCTGGAAGTGACATGAAAGCTTCGTACTGGTCGGTTCTGTTATTTGGGAAAAACCTTTACAGTCATCGTCGGAGCATTCATTGGAGCCCAGCTCGGTCCGGGTGTAGCCTCGTCGGTGATGGTGTTCGGTTTTGACAAATCCTCATCGGCGCTCAGCCCTGTCGTATCCCCATTGGCACTCGACTCAGATCTGTACGTGCCCCCATTGGAGTCGAGCTCGGTCGCGGGTGTAGTCTCGTCAGTGACGGTGATCGGATTGTACTTTGACGCACGTTCTGATTCGGAGGCTTGGTTCTTATATAGTAGGTCTAGTGTTTGGCAGATGTATTTACATAGTTTCTTTTTGCCGGTTCTGTTGAGATGCAAGCCGTGTCGGGTGTAATCATGTCTTTGTAAAAAGGCAGGGTTTGTTTTTTGGAATACAACATTGGTGTTTTGCAAGCTTACTTCCAGTGCTGAGTTTGCAGCTTGGATATCATCGTTGAGGGATGGTTTGTCGTGTCTTTCTGGTATTGGAATTATTATGACTTTGTTTCTAGCAGAGCATCTCTTCAATTCTTTTTTGATTGGCAGAACTATATTGTCTTGAATATTTTTGTCTCGTATTGTTTTGCTATTGTGTTTTGCTATTTCTTCGATGTCATTAGTTCCAGCTATAATGATAAAGATTTCATTTGTGGCAGTGGGGTCAGAAGGTCTAACTTTAGATTTTACAACTTCTTCCATTAAACCATTTGGTTTTAACCACGACGTTACCCGGCATTTATTGTTCACGAGTGGCTGTATTAATTTTTGAAGCCCTCTCCCATGACTGTCTGTGAGTAGAGTGACTAGGCCTAGTTCCTTGTGAATTTTTTTCTGTCTTTCTGTGGTCTTTTCTGTGTCTGTGTTTGCTGTGACTGACCCTGACTGACCTTGCTTGATTGTGTTGTAAAGATTTCTCAGTATGTCAAACTTGTTGTTTGTGGTTATTGGCACATACTTAGTGGATTCGTACTGGGCAAACTTCCTCCCTACAGAGGTAGATGGGTTCTCGTCGGTAGCTCGTGTCTCTTGAAAGAGGCAACGTGTTTTGTCTTCTTCGCTAATAGGCAGGTCTATGACGTTTGTGGCCATAACGGTAGGCCTATGCCTATTTAAGTGGCATGTAGAAGAGGGTCTCTCATCTGTTTTCGCAGCAATTTCCTCTGCTATTAGTTTGGCAAGCAGTTTTTTTCCGCTCAGGTTGAGGTGTAGGCCATGTTGGGTAAAGTGCTCTCTTTGAAGGGCTTTCATTGAGAGCACAGTAACTCCTAGAGTATTTCTGAGCAGGTGTTGGATGCGAGAATTTACTTCAGCTATGGAGTCACTTATCTTTTGAAATTCGGTTTTATTTTCTAGGTCAAAACGTGGCAATATTTCGCATACAATTACCTTTGGTCTGTTGCTATATTGATAGTGCCTTAGTGGAGTTAGTGCGTCTCTGATGTTATTACAGTTATTTCCCATATCATTTGTACCTGCCAGGATAATTACTGCGTCATCTTCTGTTAACTTACTTAATTCACCCACAATTCCTTCAGTTACTTGTAAAGCTCCAGCACCCGGTTTAATTGTCGCATCTATTTTGTAGTTGTTTTTAGGGCCAGCATGTGCAATGAGCTCGTGTTTAATTAATGTCGATAAGAAACGACCGTGACTGTCAGCCCTGAGCATGACATGTCTTTGGGCCTCCACTTGTAGTACTTCTTCAGTGGTAGCTCTGAGGGTGCGGCTGGGCGCGTCTGGGGGGCGTGTCTTGTTTATTTCTGCAGTGGGCATTGGCCTAGCTATGTCAGGCTTAGTCCAAGCATCTCTGTGGGTTTGCATAAGTTTTACTATTTGACTTTTTTGTTGGCTTATTACTAATTTCAATCTACATACTTCATCTTTAAGACAGTTTACCTCATCAAGATACCCTTTAATTGGTTTATTTATTGATTGGCACCAATGTTGGTACCCACCCATACTGTTGTAGTAGAATAGAGTACTTTGCTTCCCTTTTTGTTCCATAATTAGTTATTAAGTAGGGCCTAGCTTTAATATTATGCTCAATAAGCCACAACAAAAACAAAAAACTTTTCATTCAATAACTCACCAAGGATTGTCCTTTAACACAGGGCAAAAACAATTTTCTAATAAACGTTCTATATTACTTATTTACATACCAATATCGGATATTTTTATATTAAAATGTTGGTCTCAGTTCACTTTTTCTTTCTAGCACAAAAGTTTCACTTTATATCACATTTAAACTCACTTAACATAGTAATAATTAAGATTAACCATCAATTAAATAAATAAATAAAGTAAATTTATTAAAAAGCATTGTAGCGCGGCAACTACAGATTGTAAACAGAATAAACAAAAGATAGCAGCGTTTGTTGCTAGAGGACCTGGATCATATTAACTACGTTAATAGAGAAGCGCGTTTACATGTTCTTGTGTTAAAAATTCCCTCGGAGCACCGCCCTAGAAATGTAGCGTTCCCACCGTCCAAAAGTATGTAACTAAATGTGGTCAAATCCATGTCTAGCAATTTAATATATTCTAATAGTTTGCCTGAGGCATGAGCCTACACCTAATAATAATAATGTCTAATATAAAAATGTATATAAATTATAACATCCATTGTCAACGAATAATAACTTAGGCCTACTTATCTGCAAATTTGTGTATTCAACATTGTACTTCGTTTGGTCCATGGGTTGATTACCGACGCTAAACCAGGGAAACTTCTTTACTGACCCTGGTTGCCATAGTAACCAAGACCTTGGGCTCACTGCCTTTGCTAGGATTTTGATAGGAATTGTCAGGGAACCAATGAATTTGAAAGGCGGTGCGGCGAGATATATTTCTATTCGCATTACATATCTAAAAGATAAAGCGGCGTTATTTGTTGCTAGTGAATCTGTTATGAGTGGTACTCCATCCACCGCTTGCTTTATGGATCAAGAGAAATTAACTTAATAATTATGTTGACATTATTTTATTATTGCATGACATAATGTAGTGAAGAATAAATTGCGTAATGATTAATGTTTACAATGTCAGGCTCGTTAAACAAAGAGAAATTAATTTGAATTATTAAATAATTCGACATCGAAGAGTCCCATGGCCTTGTAACACCCATAAGTTGAGATGAAAAAGAGAACTAAGGCGGTGCTCTGTACTGACAGGCATTACTAGAGAGCAGAGATGTGTAAAAATGATGACAACGAAATTCATGAATTTTTTTATCGTCGGAGAACTTTCCCCTTCCCTTTGACTACTTCCCCGATGGCGACGACAATGACAACACGGACGGAGATGACACAGACGGAGACGACCACGACGTGGGGGAACCCCTGCCCTCCCCATACGCTTGTGGCTGGTTCTGACCAGCACAGGCCTGCCCACCCCTTGTCCCCCCGCGTCATCCCTTACGTCCCCCCCTTCGTCTCGATTAGCCAAGTTGCATAAATATGAGACGTAAAGCAATATCCAATCAAAAGTTGCAATAATCCCTTCAAATTCAGTTTGCACATGAATCTCCTGAATTGTGATTGAATGGTACCAGTTTCCAATTCGCGAAATTTTAGTTGATACCGCGAACTCGTGGCAAAATTAGCAATTATGTTTGTAAATGCGAATTAGGTCACGAAATTAAAAAAAAAATATCAAAGTTTTGGTGGAGGTGCCGGGTACGTAGTCTAAATTAATCCTGGCTGGTACATATGGTGGAGGTGCCGGGTCATACAACGCGATTGTGAGATCATAATAATAGTTTGAACGCGATTTAGCGCAAAATACTTCATTTCCATATCAAAAGACATTAGACACAAAATGCATAATTTCATAATTTTGGTGGAGGTGCCGGGTAGTCAAATTTTTTTCTGCTAAAAACTGTCGGAAACTTTGAAAATTTCTTCTCCCAGCCACCTTCGATGATCTTGCTTCTTTTCTTGCTTGCTACGATCGGCAGAGGTATAGGCTAGGGCTAGCCTACGCGACTAACGCACTGTCGTAAAACTTTGCGCAAAATAACGACCATAACACTCTGCAGGGTGGACTTTTAACTACTACGACTCGAAACAGTTGAAGGAACACTGCAGCACGATTTAGCATTGAAGTTTCAGAACCCAGAACTCGTGCGTAATTACTAATTAGCGTGGGTCTACAATAAGGTCAGCGGATACAATGTTATCTTTAGGATGTGCTCTTAAATGAAGTCAAGAAGTTTCCTCGCAATGTTATCTTGTAGGGGTGTGCGAACCCGTTCAAAACCGAACCGAATTTGAACCTACTTTAAAAGTTTGCGTTTGGTTCAAAATTAAAAATATGTGTTCGAAAACAAACTGTTTGAATTCACCGCCTTCCCACCTAAATTCAAACGGATGAGCCAGACACTGCCTCCTACGTCATAATTCACAGCCTTTTAAGCAACAAAAACATGTGAAATGCTAGTTCGACTCTCGCTGCTTTTTTTGTTTATGTTATGACTGAGATAAGATAACGAGACCACAAGTGCAATCTCATTCATTTTATCAGCAAAGCAGCCGGCAGCTCGAGTTACATTACAATGTCCAGACCAAGGTCGAGAGAGAGAGGGGGGGGTAGGCCAGGGGGACGGGAAAGGATCAAAGCTCCAGATGCGCGCAACTCAACAGAAGTCAGAAATCCAACACTATGAGCGGAAGAAACTGACAATATCTGACACAGCAACCCACTTTCAAATGAATTGACTCCTTGAAAATGGAGTCGAGTACCCGATGATTACAGTCGAGTACCCGATGATTACCCGATGATGATCTACATTTATCAAAGAGAGGAAAAAGATAGAAAAGAACTAGGGGTGTGCGAGCCTAGAATTTTTAAGTTAAGCCGAGCCAAGTATTAAAAAAGGGTACTTGTTCATTAACGGGACACCCTCCAAAAAATGTAAACATTCAGTAAAAACATTTCATTAGACTATCACTAGGAAAACGCTTAAGTCCCGCTGCGTTGTTGGATGAGCGTAATTGGTGCATTGAGTTGTTAAGTGTTATGCCGATTTTCTGTTGTACTGTGAAAAAATCATTACAGTTGAGATTTTTTTAAAAATTAATTTAAACTAAATAAAAATTAAACTTTAATTTTAATTTTTTTTAATTATTTGTAATTTAAAAAAAGAAAAAAATCGTAAAATTTCGATTTTCATATATATATATATATCTGACTCCTGTTTCCAACTTAAGTTAGGTCAGGGGGTGGCTATAGCCACCAATTTTCTAGGGCATTTTATGAGTTGTTAACACCGGCTTGCCAGGCCTGTCATGTCCTCTTCAGGTTCACTCGCACTTCTTCCCACCAGTTCACGCCATCCACTTCTGTCTTCCCACAGTTTCCTTGCTTCGACTTCTTCCCACTTCTCACCTCTTTCCTGTATATCATTTCTTATTTGATCTTTCCACTTCTCTCTTGGTCTACCGACTCGTCTTTTAACTTTGTCCCCACTTTCAAATTCTGTCCTTGGAATTCTTTCTTCTCCCATTCTTCTGACATGTCCATACCATCTCAACCTTTCTCGTCCAATTTTGAATAATAGCTTCTCAACTCCAACTTTTGTCCTGATTTCTTGGCTTCTAATTTTGTCTAACTTCGATATTCCGGCTATGCTTCTTACAAACTTCATTTCAGCTGCTTGAATCCTACTTGCATCTACGGCTCCTAGTGTCCAGGTCACTGAAGCATATGTAAGGATGGGTAGATAGTATACCTTGTACAATAACACCTTGCATTCATTAGGGAAATCCTCGTTCCAAAGTAACTTCCTTACTTGCTGATAAAAGGATTCTGCCTGGGCCACCCTTTTACTGATCTCACTTCCCATCTTTGCCTCCTTTGTGATAATGCTACCTACGTACGCAAACTCTTCTGCCTCTTCCAGTTCCTCATTTCCAATTTTAATTTTCTCTCTAGTTACTTTACTTGTTCCTTTCTTTCTAGATTTTTCCATCACAATAGTTTTACTTTTTCCTACACTGATCTTTAGTCCAAATTCTTCTGTTACAAGATCCCACTTCTTCACTTTTGTCTGCACTTCTTCAGCTGTCTCTCCCCACACTAGGATGTCATCCGCATAAATCATTGTCCTTGTGCCAGTTCCCGTCTCTGGTTCCACCTTATTTAATATTTCGTCCATTACTATTGAGAATAGTAATGGGGATATTACACTGCCTTGCCTTAGGCCAGAGTTAGTGTTAAACCACTCAGTATTTCCATGGTTTGTTTGAACACAACATGTGCATTGTTGGTACATACTTTTTATTCTTTCGATCATGCCGTGGTTAACACCCTTCTTTTTTAGGCAATCCCATACTTTCCCTTGGGGCATGCGATCATAGGCTTTTTCTAGGTCTAAAAATACTAGGTGCACCGTTTGTCCTGCCTCCCATCTAGTTTCCATGATTTGTCTAACTGCGAATATCAAATCAGTGGTTGACCTTCCACTCCGAAACCCATACTGCTCTTCCCTTAGCTGTGGTTCTATTATTTCATTTAATCTTGCTTGTATTATTCTTTCATATATCTTAGCTCCTTGGCTCATTAGGGTGATGCCTCTTTATTTTTTTTTTTTCATAAGAAATAATTTTTCGATTGCGCTCAGATTTCACACGAATATATAAATTCATGAAATTAAGGTTCTGTGAAAAAATCATTACGATCGGATAAAGCATGTTTGGTGCTATAAGCCAAAGAAATTTAAAAAATCGAAAAAAGTCGTAAAATTGCGATTTTTTAAAGAAATTTATCTTTCGAAAACGCTCAAAATTCACACAAATATATAAATTCATAAAATTAAGGTTGTGTGAAAAAATTATTACAATCGGACAAAGCATGTAGGTGTTATAAATCGAAGAATTTTGTTAAAAATCGAAAAACATCGTAAAATTGCAATTTTCATGAGAAATAATTTTCCGATTGCGCTAAAAAACGTGGCAGTTCTAAGTTCAGAGATTTCGAAGGCCTCCATAAAATTTCATCGCAATCGGAGTATCGGTTTAGCCGAAATCGTGCGGACAAACAGACAAAAATACAAAAAAAAAGAAAAAAAAAAACATTCCGGTATTTTTTCTCCAGTGTAGTAGAATGGAATCTTCGCTTCGCTCGCTACGCTCATCCAATAACTACTACATCTATTCCATCTGAGTTTCAGGAGGTCAGGAAAACACAATTATTTCGAACAAAGCTTCGTAAACATCCTTTCCGGCTGCATACTTTGCACCAGGAGTGACACGGCCTACGCCAACATACTCCAACCTACAAAACCTTTAATGACGCTATTTTAAATATAAAGGACTATCAATGGAAAAGTACTTTCGTTTAAAATAGCGACGTTAAAGGTTTTAAAGGTTCATTTGGTGTCCGTGAGGCGTGAACGTCAATGTCAGCTGCACGGTGACGACTGCTCTCATGTAGGCCTACGCGTCCTAATGGATGTACTCGCCTGAGTCACGTTGAACGTGTGAGTCAAGTTCATTGTCAGAGTCATATTCAACTCCTTGCAAGTTGTAATTATTTAATGTAAACAGAAATAAGTAAAAAAACGACGATGGGGGGGACCAATTAACAAAAAATTGAGGGGGGTCCCGTTAATGAACAAGTACCAAAAAAAGCTTAATTTTCAAGCCGAGCCTTTTCAATTTTTTTTTTTAATGGTAAGGTTATGGCATTGGGTACCTGGTTCTAGAAATTACCCGGAGCCCATTTTAAGATCCGGGTATTTTTCGCAAACCGTTTTTAGGCTAGTTCGCCCGTTTATTTTACTCGCTACGTCGATGCGGTCTTTCCCGCGGAGCCTGCCCGCTGCCTTGAAAGTAACTGGAGTCAATAACGGAGTGCGTTGTAAGCTGACATAATATGCTTCCGTCTGTCTGTCTCTCCGTCCGTCCGACCGCCCAGCCACTCGTGCCCATGCCTACGAGTGAGTGCAAGCAGTGCCGTGGCATGGCCTGCGCGAACTAGGTGCGCGTACGATCCAATCAACTCACAGTCACATCTCAGCTGACCAAGAACAAAGATGGTCGGTGTGGAACTAGGTTTCGTAACCACGACGCATTGGATTGTTATTCCTGGGCTGGGCTCAACTTTTTTCTTTCCCAGGCTTATCTTGCGACTAGAGCTTCAGCGCGGGCGATAGTAGTGAGAGGTTTTTCCACATGAGAGAGTGAGCCACGTTTGCATTCTATTGCGTCGAGTTGAGTTTGATTGCATTGACTGTTGATCGCTGGCTGTCGCATTCCGCGAAAGTCTTTATTGACAAGACTGTCTGTTGAGGGTTGATGTTTTTTTAGGCCAAGCTCGGCTCGGCTCGAATAAATCGAGCCTAAAATCAGTATTCTCCCCAGAAAAAAATGTTCACTGGGTATTCCATAAACATTGCCGGGTAGGGTCAAAAAACAGTGGGGGTCCGGGGGCTTGCCCCCGGAAAAAATTGAGATCCTAGATTCGATTTGGTGAGTTTTTGAGGTTTTTGAAGCCCTTTTAATTAGTTTGCTTTAGTTGGTTTAGTGGTATGAACATTTCAAATTTGATTGAAATCATAGTCTAAGCCAGGGCTGCCACTGACATTTTTTTCAAATCCTGTTGGAGGACGTTAAAAATCCGCAAATATCTGTGAAAAGTCTAAAAAAAACGTTAATTTCATTGAACAAACTATGAAAATGGCTAAATGTGATGTTTATATTTGTTACCATCATAACCTAAAAGTTGCCAAGGGCCTAGGCCTATGCACAGATGAGAATAAATGAGCCTGAAACATCCTGCTTTAATTAAGATTGAATAAAAATGTAAATTGTTACTTATTTAACCTACAGAAAATCTGTTTTAAATCTGACCTGATTAAAAAAAATTTAGGCCTAGCCGCCTAGGCCTAGGCCCTAGGAATGTTGCATCAAATTTTGACCTAGGCCCATGTGTTGTGTCTATTAATAACATTGCAGTCTTGCAGAACTTGTTAATAACATTTTAATCATATACTAATTCTATTTTTCATGTTTAAGATCACGTTATCCAAACTATAAACAAAAACTAAAGAAAACAATTTTGTAGGCTCCAATCTCCATTGTTTGTCCTTGGCTGTTCAATTTATCTTGCATCCTCCCACAAGCAACAGCTGTTCTGGCTGTTACTACTACACAGAAGCAGTTTCTACAACGTCTGGGACACGGCTCCGCCCTTGCTCCGCCCCCTATCTAAAGTCGAATCGATTATCGCCCCGCCTTCAATGTTTACAATCGAAATAAGCCCGCGCAGATTCAAATATACGAAAATAAGCATAGAAAACGTAATAAACGAAATATCCGTAAATAAGACTAAAAATCCGTTTATCCGTTTTGCACCCTAAATATCAGTAAAAACGGATAAAATCCGTTAAAACGGCAGCCCTGGTCTAAGCCTATTTTCTCCTCTCTAATGTAGGCTATGTGAATTACTGTAGTCCTATTGCAACAATGAGTACAATAAGCCAGGGCTGCCGTTTTAACGGATTTTATCCGTTTTTACGGGTATTTAGGGTGCAAAACGGATAAACGGATTTTTAGTCTTATTCACGGATATTTCGTTAATTACGTGTTCTATGCTTATTTTTGTACATTTGAATCTGCGCGGGCTAATTTCGATTGTAAACATTGAAGGCAGGGCGATAATCGATTAGACTTTCAATTGGCCAAAAAAAGTCATGGTAGATGGCAGCACTACAAAAACAACATGGCGTAGCATTGCGCTATAAAGTGATCGCACTCCATCTCCACTCATGTATTTTCGGGTGCAATTTGTCAGAAAACCCTTAGGTTAGGTGGGACAAAGTTATAAGGTTTATAGGTGATGGCATACGGCCGTAGGCCTATAATTAAGGAGGGGGAAGGTGTTTAGGAAGCAAATCACATAGCCTAGCCTACTAGGGCCTAGGCCTACGGTCCTATGCTGTGGGATTAAAGGCAGAAACAGACTGCTTTGAGACTTTTACACTTTGTTTACAAACCTAAAAATTTACGCCGCCTCACAAATTGGAAGTAGGCCTAAGTATAACAGTACGTGATGATTTGACTAAACAGGTGCACAAGGCCCTTAGTTCCTTCCTTTACCTATTTATTGTCTATTCTATTCAGTAATACAATTCAATGATTGTTACGAGTACATAGAGAACCTGATTAGTTACGATTTACATCACCTCACTTGAAGATCAGCTGCACCGATCTTGAGAAGAAGTGGCGGGCAAGCTAAAACTGACTGCAGGAACTTTGTATGTTCCAAGACCAAAGAAGGAAATGTGCTACGTTAAAGAAACGGCCGTTCCTGGTGAAGAAAAGAGTTTTAAGTGTACATTCTTGGCCTAGGGCCTAGGCTTACGACTGTGTTTTTTTTTATATCTAGGGCCTAGGGCGACTATAGTCTAGGCCTAGGCCAGCCCTACGCCCATTTTGACAGCTCGCGGCTAGGCCTACCCTAAAGGCATCTCTGCAAGGGCCTAGGCATAAGCAATGGATTTATATTTCTTCATTAACCTATTATTTTAAAATATTTTCTTGGTTTGTAAAGTATGAGCCACACACATAGGCCCTACATACTTTGTAATAGGCCTAGGCCCTACCCCCTATGCATAGGCTAGCCCTAGTAGTTTTCCCGATTTTCAATACGACTGCCCATCTCTTTCTAAGCGTCAGGTCTTTAGGAAAAAGATGGAAACACACAACTTTCCCCTTACTGTTGCATTTAGGAACGGAGCAGTAGCTATTACAAACATTTGTATTTGCTATAGAGACATAATAACGAAGTCAACGAGCCTTGTTTACTTATGGGATGATCGCCGCCAATTACAACCAATACCGCAATGCATAGTACACGCGCCGCCGCCGCAGCGCTTCGATAGACTTTTTTTCGCGAATAGGGGGCGGAGCCGTGTCCCAGACATTGTAGGAACTGCTTCTGTGTAGTAACAGAACAGCCAGAACAGTTGCTTTTGGGAGAATGCAAGATAAATTGAACAGCCAAGAACAAACAATGGAGATTGGAGCCTACAAAATTGTTTTCTTTCGTTTCTGTTTATAAAGTTTGGATTATGTGATCTTAAACGAGAAAATAGAATTAGTATGTGATTAAAATGTTGCTGACAAGCTCTGCAAGACTGCAATCTTATTAATAAACACAACACGTTGGCCTAGGTCAAAATTGTGATGCAACATTCCTAGGGCCTAGGCCTAAGAATTTTTTAACCAGGTCAGATTTAAAACAGATTTTCTGGAAATAAGTAACATTTTACATTTTTATGCAATCTTAATTAAAGCAACCACGGGTGTTTCTGGCTCATTTATTCTCGTCTGTGCATAGGCCTAGACCCTTAGCAAACTTTTAGGTTATGATGGTAACAAATATAAACATCACATTTAGCCATTTTCATAGTTTGATCAATGAAATTAACGTTTTTAGACTTTTCACTAGGGGTGTGCGAGTACTCGAAATGTCGAGTTTTTTTGAGTTTTTTTTTATACTCGACATCCAGTCGAGTTTGGTTTTAGGCTCGAAGTTTTCGAGTCGAGTTTTAAACATATGAGATCCTATGAAAACTGAAAAGAACCATCATCACAGTAGGGCTAGGCCTACGTACAGAGACCTGGGCCTAGGCTTATTACAACCTAGGCCTACTACGTGTGTACTGTGACGGCAAAAAAGTAGGCCTTGGCCCTAGAGACTGCGTGCTTTCAAAATTATTACGATAAACAACAACGGAGACTTGGATGCGGGAACCGGGAATAGAACTAGGCCTAACCTAGGCCTACACGGCGTCGAAAACAAATATCCTTTATTGGTTTCGTTGCGTCTTTATCACTAATATTTAGGGACATACATTTATGGCAAATAAAACCACCAAAAAGCGGTACAAAAATTATTAAAAAGCGGTGCAAAAAGTCGGTGTTAAAATCAAAACTCGACAAAAAGCGGTAAATAAAAGCGGTGAATAAATTTGATAATTTGCATGTCACCGAGTGTCATTCATGCATATTGTTATAATTTATATTTAACAAGAATGTAGTGGAAGACACTAGCCTAATCTAGACTTAGCTAGGCCTAGGCCTACGGCAAAATAGCTAGCACTAACAGAACTGCCTAGGCCTAAGCTACTGTCCCCAGTTAAAAATCTAGACTAGACCCTGATTTCGTGATATAGGCCTAGGCCTAGGAAATGAACTACTAGGCCTACATACCAACGAATGTCATACAAAATTGAAGTGTAAGGTAGGCCTAGGCTAGGGGCTTGAGATGTGTAGGCCTAGGCCTTGGTTGGGGCAAAGGTTCTAAAATATTATCTCAGTGTTAAATTTCTTCTGTGCATTTTTTTGCAGACATAAGTCGACTATGCCTAGCTTAGGCCTAGATGCAACCGTGGGATCATAAAAGTCCAATCCTGTGTTGTTTCCTGAAGATGGCCCTAGGCCCTAAACCTGCTCCATACTAGGCCTAGGTCTAGGTCCAGCCTAGGTCTAGGGTCCAGTCGTATTTGAATTGCTTAGGGCTATGTTTAGGGCACTTGTTCTCAAAATTTAGACAAATCAACGATGTTCTTACAGTTAACTGAATGTTAACAGCTTTAACTCAGTGCCTCAGACATCGCGAATTTGAGGTTAGGTAGTCCCAGGCAGTCTGTCAACTCTTTTGTTGTGCTGAATACACATCTTATGCAAGAAACAATGTGTAGGTCTATTGAAATCAAACAAATAACATGTATTTATCTTTATTTACACGCGCGCGAGATAAAACATCGGTTATTTTCGGCATTTTATCTGCAGTCCATCACAGGATGACAACAATAATTTTAGGCCACAAAAGGTCTGTTCGTTTGTCGTACTCTGACTGATCCAGATCAGCCAGAGTAAGTTATCGGCGTTCTTTTGTAAAATCTTACTCTAGATCAAGTTGTGATGCGCGTTCTTTTGTACCAAGTAACTTACTCTAGAGTTAGCGAGAGTACGAATATGTACTCTGGGTCTATAGGTGGAGTACGTAGAGTAGAGTAAGAAAAAATGGCCGAAGAGCGGTAAATGATCGAGCTGGAAACCATAATCTAGGCTAGCCTATTTGCTAACTATGGCTGAGGCGTCGCAAGATATTATCGACGCCACTTTAATTAATTAATAATAATAATAAACATATAAATATAATATAAATAATATAAATATAAATAAATAATAATTAATAAACACTCATTGCGACAATTTATCATGAATTTATCAGCAGAACTGTCAAGTGTCAACGTCAATTAGGTTAAGTTGACCATAATTATGTTCTTTTGTCGTGATCTGGAGTACGTACTCCGAGAAGCTCTGGATCAGGTTATGACGTTTTTACTCTGACTCTAGAAATATCGGAGTAACTCTACTTTACTCTGGAGTAAGACAAACGAACAGACCTATAGCATCACAATCAGCTGGTATGAACGACTATCGAACGAAAAATCGATTAGTCGAACTTTTGGCGAAATAATCGATTGCACAGTCAGCCATCTTGATTATGATCGAAACTCGAAATCTAGCGGGATTTTCAAATAATTTTGCACTTTTAGCGATTTTAACACTAAAAATTGGAAAAACATCGCAAAAAGTTGTAAAATCGCGGAAAAATTCGTGAATAACGAGAATAATCATTAAAAATCGCGGAAAACGGTTAAAATAGTAAAAAATCGCGAAAAGTCGCGAACGTTATCTAATAGCCCAAACTGCCATTAAACACACTGTATTGAAAAAAATGCATTATTTCAATATTTGTAGAATTTCGTAAAAACACGCGTCGCGAAAATTTCATGTCCCTACTAATATTTCAGATCAACTATCGAGAAGAAAGAATGCCAGTTAACATTCCATTAATGCACTTTTTACGTATTTTAAAATCGTAGTTGGCGACGTAGTTTGACATGTTTTATGTCTCTTCCTTCAATCTTCCATCTTTGCTTTGATGCCAGTGTTTGATGACGCGAGCGATGCGTGGCGCGCTCCGTCGGCCATCGCTAGAACTAGAGTCGATAAAGAAGGTTAGGTAACTTCTTTATCGACTCTGCTGGAACCATTCAAGGGCGCGGAATATTCAAATATGCTGAAAGAGCATTGGAGATGCCTAGACCGCGAATGTTATAATGCGAGTGCGAATTTGGGGATTTTTTCGATTAAACATTGCAGCAGTATTATTATGGGGCCAGGAACAAAAGATAACACACTGTATAATTATAATTTTATTGAAATTGACTAGCACAAA
>JAMZAV010010106.1:0-23336 GCA_024449915.1 Sweltsa coloradensis
ATCGAAGACTATCCCAAAAAATTTAGCTCGGGTGTTTTTTTTTTGTTTGTTTTTTTTGTTTGTTTTTCTACCAGGCAAACGGCATATCCGATCTTGATGAAAATTTGACAGGACCTTCGAAATCTCTCAACTTAGAGTTGTATTGTTTTTGGGTACAATCGAAGAAATATTTCTCATGAATATCGTACTTTTACGATTTTTTCGATTTTAGTGCGATATTTTCGTGACATTTGGGTTAATTCTGACCAAACGGGTGGGGCTACAACGTTCATATTATACATGGACATTAAGGTTATGGTGATGTAGTACCTTTTGAAAGAAAAAGTTGAAAAAGTTAGCCAGAATCCATAGAAATAAAGCTTTTAACCCTCCGTCACTCGCGCGGAATTTCTTAACACCATCCCTCGCGCGGGGTTTCTCAAACCCCAAATTATTTTGGGCTGTAATTAGTGCAGAAGTATGTTTTGGATATTTCTGTCTGTACTCATATGATTTGTAGAACTACTAGGAAAACGCTAAAGTCCCGCCGCGTTGATGGATGAGCTTTTTAAAGTTTTTAGTTTGCGTGGGATATCTTTACTTTTGCAAGTGCTTTGTTTTGTTGCCTACGCATTGTAGTGATTGTTGTCAAGTTTCTATTGTTTATTGTCAATTTTTATTATTTACCGTAAAAAAACTTATATTAAAAGCTTTATTTCTATGAATTCTGGCTAACTTTTTCAACTTTTTCTTTTAAAAGGTAATACATCACCATAACCTTAATGTCCATGTATAATATGAACGTTGTAGCCCCACCCGTTTGGTCAGAATTGGACCAAATGGCACGAAAATATCGCACAAAAAATCAAAAAACTTATATTAAAAGCTTTTTTTCTAGTATAGATTCTGGCTAACTTTTTCAACTTTTTCTTTAAAAATGTACTACATCATCATAACCTCAATGTCCATGTATAACATGAACGTTGTAGCCCCACCCGTTTGGTCAGAATTGGCCCAAATGGCACGAAAATATCGCACAAAAAATCGAAAAAAATCGTAAAAGTACGATATTCATGAGAAATATTTCTTCGATTGTACCCAAAAACAATACACCTCTAAGTTCAGAGATTTCGAAGGTCCTGTCAAATTTTCATCAAGATCGGATATGCCGTTTGCCTGGGAGAGAGTTAACAAACAGACAAAAAAACAAAAAAAAAAAAAAAAAAAAAAAAAAAAAAAAACACCCGAGCTAAATTTTTTGGGGGGTCAGTGAAATTGAAGTCTTCGCTTTGCTCATCCAACTATGTAGGTGGTTTTTACTGGGAGGACAGGGAAAATAAAATGCCAATGAACCTTTTTGTATGAAATATTATTTTGTTGTATTTGTCAGATTTAAAAAATTGACATTTTCAAAATATTCAAAAAAGGTGTCGAAATAATGCAATTTTAAGTTTTGTTTCACTTTTTAGTAATAAAGATGAACCAGTTAGTAAATTTCAAGAAGAATTTTTCCAAAATTCCATAATTTCAAAATTTAAGCCAAAATAGCATTGAGTTTTCCTATGCTGTTACTGTAACGTGATCACTCGCGTGGGGTTTCAGAAACCCCAGCCAAGTTTAGACCGGCAATATAACGACACCAAAAGCCCTAATGATTAGAGGGTTACAAATTTCGCTAGCAGATAGAGTGACTTGAAGGTACTGAGAATCTAGAGTCGGTAAAACAGTCTGATGCAGAGAAACAGAGTCGAATGTAGACCCTGGGGTTTGTAGAACCCCACGCGAGTGACGGAGGGTTAATATAAGTTTTTTGATTTTTTGTGCTACATTTTCGTGCCATTTGGGCCAATTCTGACCAAAAGGGTGGGGCTACAACGTTCATATTATACATGGACATTAAGGTTATGGTGATGTAGTACCTTTTAAAAGAAAAAGTTTAAATAGTTAGCCAAAATCTATAGAAATAAAGCTTTTAATATAAGTTTTTTTACGGAAAATAATACCAATTGACAGGTAACAAAAGAAACTTGACAACAATCAGCTACAATGCGTAGGCAGCAAAACAAAGAACTTGCAAAAGTAAAGATATCCCATGCAAACTAAACATTTTTAAAAGCTCATCCATCAACGCGGCGGGACTTTAGCGTTTTCCTAGTTTTATGGAAATCAATAAACTACAAAAATTACAAAATCCATCTTAACTGTGTTAAGACCTGAATGATGAAGAGTCTAGGCCTAGATCTCTGTGGTCTCGATCCACACGGCCGGTCCAATGACATAAATAAGCTTTGCGACACCCAGTCTCCTATCCTTCACTCCGAGCGCTAGTGTGCCGTTGGAAGCCATCATGAAAGGAGAAATGCGGGGAAATGCCACATAGATACTTCAACTAGTTGGCTAATCTGACGAGTTAAGTGCCTGTGGAGTTGTGTTTGTTGTTGAGCGGATGGGCGAGCAACGCCTGTAGGTTATGTAAATATGTACAAATTTATGTAAATAAAATAAAATAAAATAAATACATTTGTATTTAGATTCATATAACATATATAACACTTCTTAAGGTTACTAATGGGCCCTTCCGCCCGGTGGCAACCACTCACTCCCTCCAAACCTAATTTCTGCGCCCCCCTAAAAATGATCTAAATTCCCTCAAAGACCCACTATCTACAGCATCCCCAGACAAGTCATTCCACTCCCTAACAGTCCTTTCCAAGAAACCATACCGACCCAGATCCGTTCTTACTACTTGACGCTGGAACTTCCATGAATGATCCCCCCTAACCCCTGTAAAGCCCCTCTTGTAGCCTATTGCGGATGTCCCCCCCAACCCCTTCTTCCCCTGGCCGCCCTGTACATATTGCACAACCTAACCTCCCTTCTTCTTCCCTCCAATGACTCCCACTCCAACTCTCCTAACCTTCCCCGTAACCCTTCTTGCCGCCCTACGTTGGACCTTCTCTACCTCCAAAACCTCCCCCAGCTTATACGGATCCCATGCCGCCGCACCATACTCCAGGACAGGTCTAACCACCACCTTGTACGCCCGATCTTTAACTCCCCGGCTGGCCCCTCTTAGATTTCTCATAACGAACCCCAGAGCCCTATTTCCCTTCTTATTTTCTACCCACTCAGTCATATAAATGATTTTCAGTACTTTAGACGGCTGTTTTTCCCCTTTCATGATGGCTTCTAATTGACACACTCCCCACGGCCATACTGAGAGTCTAGCATATTAATTGAATGTCATTGGGCCGGTCATTCAGTCACAGCCTACTGATGTTGTCGATTCGTAACAGTTCGGGCCAATACTACGGTGGCGCGAAGCCCAAACAGAATCTCTCTCACTCAGAACACAGTCAAGTTCAAGGTTTCATCAAAGAGTATAGTCTGGTGTGTTACGAACCTGGAACGACGCGGTGATGGCCGAGGTCACCTCGTAGGCCTGTTCCCATGGGTGGTCCTTGGGCGGCCGGAAGGGAGTGAGGAGGTAGTGCAGCCCTAGCAGGGGTACCAACAGCAGGGTGGCACGGAACGCCTGGAGCAACAGACAGACAAGGTTGGTATCACGGTGTAGTGTATCTTCTTGCTGGTAGTGTATGGTTCTTGCTGGTACATGTCTACACTGCAAATCAAAGACACACCACCCAATGATGTCCGTACGCTGCAAAGAGGATCTGCACTCGTTAAAGACAGTAATCCTGCAACTGGTGGTAGGCCTAATGTGAAAGGCGAACGACGACGCAGTTTACAACAACAGTTTACAAACACTCAGAAGATTGGTTCTATGTTAACTTACGTAAAAATCCAGGGTGAGTCTCAAGACCTAACAAATAAGGATCCAGCCACTGTCACGGATAGGATAGCTTCAGTCTCAGCCGAAATAGAAGTAGCTGGATCACTTACAGTTGGCGTGAAGGAAGAGGTAGGCCTACCGCAGCTTCAACCCCGGGAGAAGGAGTCACCAATGGGGGAATTACCTCATATTATGGATAAACTGATTAACCAGGTAGATGGAACAATTCAACATTTTGATGATGAGGCACTAAATTTTTGCAAGACTGGGAAAAGGGGGAAAGTAAAAAAAGTAAAATTAGAAAAGAGAAGAAAGTTGAATTAGGAACTAGGCCTAGAGGAACTATTACTAATTCAAATTCAATTCTGGAGGGACCAAAGTTAGGGGAAGTCTCAGATGATAAAAATATAAATTCTATAAGCGGAAGCCCACTAAACAAAGGGGACGGGAAGAGTAGGCCTATAAAAAGTTTAATTGTCTTCCATCAAAACATTAGAAGCTTATGTAGTAAAACCGAACAGGTGGAACTTTTTTTAGATTCTGTTCCAGAGGTAATTGACATTCTGTGTTTTGGAGAGCATTGGATGTTACCTTCTCAAGAACATTCAGTTATTATTAATGATTTTACATTAGCTTCATATTTTACCAGACACAGTGCAAAAGGAGGGGGGGTGTGTATCTACAGTAGAAACTCTAGGAATCTAATTATTAAGCCAAGATCCGACATTACATGCAAGTCTGTTGAGAGAGTCCTTGAAGTATGTGGCATTGAAGTTGTTTCTTCCACTCCCATAGTTATTATCACTATTTATCGTCCGCCAGAATTGGGCAATATTAAAAAGTTTATGAACTCATTTGAAGACTTAATTAAGTTAATACGCCGAGAAGGTTCAAAAATTATAATATGTGGTGACATAAACATTGACTTTTCGGTTGATAGTTGTAACAAAACTAAGTTTGAAAATCTTCTGAGAATTTATAATTTATCGGCCCTAAATTTTGATTACACTAGAGTTACTCATAGTTCAAGCTCAGCCATCGACAATGTGATTTCAAATTTCCTCCATCCACAAGATGTGTCAAATATTATATCTGGGCTATCGGATCATAGCGGACAACTAATCTCAGTACCTTGTCCTTTTTCTAGATGGAAGATAGACAAAGGCATAAAATCCAAATCTATACTGAAAAGATCATTTAAACCAGAGAACATCCATGAGTTTATATGTGATTTGGCTATCGTAGACTGGTCAAACATTTACAACATTCCAACAGATCAGGTTGATAAAAAATTTAATCTCTTCCTGAACATATATCTCTCACTCTTTGAAACACATTTCCCAAAAAATCATGTCGCCCAAAAGACCATACACACATTTTTAAAGGATGGATTACGATGAAATTAAAAATGCATGTCGTTTGAAAAGAGATTTATATCGTACAAAGCAAAACAGATACCAGTGATGAGTTTAAAAGTTTCTTCAACTCATTCAAGAAGGATCTATCTAAACTTATAAAAAAGGCAAAACACGATTTTAATTCAGCATTAATAGAAAACTCAGACAACAGGGTTAAAACAACATGGAATTTGGTTAATTATCTGACAGGAAAACAAGGGAAAGGTAACAGTTCTAGTATAAATGAAATCAAATTAGGAAATGAAGGAATAACTGATAAACATGTGATTGCAGAACAGTTCAATCAGTACTACACTTCAATTGCAGGTGATCTAATAGATCAGAAAACCAATACCAATGAAGAATGTATGATCAATCTACAAAAGGTTACTGATAATAACATCCCAGACTTTGTATTGAGTCTGACTAGTCCTGCTGAAGTAATAGATATAATAAATAACTTAAAATCAAAACATTCAGCAGGGTGGGATGGTGTCTCTAATGTTATTTTAAAATATAGTAGCCATTTTGTTGCGGAACCATTGGCGCATATATGTATTGCTCCTTCACAGAGGGAATTTTTCCGGAACGGCTTAAATACTCGGTGGTTAAGCCTTTATTTAAAAAAGGGGAAAAGACTGAGATTTCAAATTATAGGCCAGTTGCATTGCTGCCGACATTGTCAAAGGTGTTCGAAAAATTATTTCTTAGCAGACTCCATGTGTTCCTCAATGACAATAATATACTATGCGAGAATCAACATGGGTTCAGAGAGGGACACTCTACCATGACGGCAGCATTCCAACTAATACATGAGATCAATAACGCCTTAGATAAGAAACTAGTGGTTGGATCTATTATGTGCGATCTGTCTAAAGCATTCGATACACTTCACCATTCTATCCTTATTGATAAATTAAAACATTACGGACTAAGGGGTACAGCAGGTTCATGGGTCAGATCCTATCTTACTGACCGAAAGCAACGCGTAGACATTAACAGCAATGGTGTTGAGTGTTCATCAGGTTGGAAACAGGTTAATAGTGGGGTTCCGCAGGGTTCTAATATTGGTCCAGTTTTCTTTAGCCTTTATATCAACGATTTACCACCTTATTTAGCGCGTCTATGCAAAGCAATTCTTTTCGCAGATGATACTACCGTGATAATTACGGCACAGAGCATAGACGAGTTAATTTACAAATTGGGAGTTATTCTTAGAGAATTAGAAGCATGGTTCAAGGCTAACAAATTGAAGCTAAACTGTTCAAAAACCCAAATAATTACCTACCAAGTTAAGGGTCAACATCCACATTTAACAGTAGAGCATAACAACTTATCAATTGATATAGTGGAGGTAGCCAAATTCCTAGGCCTTAAACTGGATTTTAAACTAAAGTGGTCATCTCATATTGAAGACCGTGGCAAGAGACTAAGCTCTTCTTGTTTTACAATGAAAGCCTTGTCCACCCAATGTAATTTGGATACAAGGAAAAAAGTTTTTCATGCCAACACTCAGTCTCTGATAAACTATGGGATATTGTTTTTGGGGGAACTCAACGAGTGTAAGTAAGATTTTTTGCCTTCAGAAGAGAGCATTGCGGTATATGCTCCATTTAGGCTCTAGAGAATCATGCAGACAGGCTTTTAAGAATGCAAATATATTAACTGTAGCTTGTCTGTATCTGCTTGAGGTTATCATGTTTGTAAATAAATTTCCTAACTTATTTCAATTGAATGCAAATGTCCATAATATAAACACGAGAGGGAAGGGAAAATTGTACCAGACTAGCCATAGATTGAAGCTGCTGGATAATGATCCCGTGAACATGGGAATTAAAGTATATAACAAATTGCCTGAAGAATTACGGAATGTTGGTGTTACAAGCTCTAGGAAGGAGTTTAAGGCTAGGATTAAATCATTCCTTTTGGAACACAGCTTTTATTCAGTAAGTGAATATTTTGAGACTTGTATTGTATAGGACTAGCTTAAGCTAACTATAGTATCAGTACATATGTTGTGTGAACCCAAATATCTTAGTTTTAATTTTAATTTTAATCTAATGACTGATATATTGTATCTACATTGAAACTATTTTAATTGACCAATTGCACTCTTTTATCGAATTGAACTTTGTTAACATTGTAAACTGTTTATGTTTGTTTTCTTAACAATTGTACAGACAACTTCAAATACTCGCATGTCTATATGACATGCATATGAGTGAACACTGTAGAAGGCTTACTTAAATAAATAAATAAATAAATAAATAAATAGATTCTTCATTAATCATTTAGGCCTAAGTAGGCTACCCATAAGTTTACCACTCATTCTAAGACAAGGTGCAGTTTTGAATGACAGAAATGTTGAAAAACGTAGGTAATCAAAAATCAATCAAAGTTTGCAATCAATAGCCTGATTAGGCCTAGGCTAACTGAGTGTCCCATATTTTCACACATTCGCACAGGTCCGATTGTGATTGAAAAGAAACTGACGCTGAGGAGGTAATAACTGAGCAATAGGCCAAGGGTAGGCTAACAAAGGTAGGCCTTACATGTAGAGCCTAGGCATCCACAACACACAGTCTACAGGTAAATCTACTCAAGCACTTGGAAACATTTATGCCATCCCTTCTAACAATAGTGACCGTTATTAGGGGTGTAACCCAATGCTGATTGATTACAGACTCTTGCGTACCGGTAGTCAGCCAAATCATAGCCAACCCCTCACAGCTTCACTGGTGCCAGCTTGTGACATCAGTATCACTTTTATTATAGAATCAGGACTAGCTCAAGAAACCTAGTCAACGTAAGGTTGGAGCTTTGGGATAGGCCCTGAATACCGCACGCCCTCGGTTACCTGAAGAAGCGTGCCAGACGGTCGAGCGCTGCCGACCCTGGGCCCAGCGCGGAGCTTGATGAGGATCACCCGGATGATGTTACATAGAAATATCAAGTTGAGCACGACCGAGCCGCAGACGGGGACAACGAGAACTGTGTTCCAGCGACTCTCGTTCATCCAACACCTGTGGAGAAACAACACGTTAAGACTGGGCATTCATGTAGTCTCAACATAATATCTCAGTAGGCACAACATTATCAATCACTTTGTCCTCCTTCTAAGCTTTACTCTGCACAATGCATGCACTCCTAGACCAACCTTAGACATAATTTATGTATTATTGTTTTACTTTTTACCAACATAGGCCTAGGCCTATAGGCTAACTTCTAGTTTTGGTTTATTTGGATTAAGGACGCGTCAACCGTTAGGTCATAATGCACCACTCTAACCTAGGGGGAGGAGGGGCCCATGCTGGTCAGAACCAGCCATGGGTAGGGGGAGGAAAGGTGGGGAAATCTCACGTCGCGATCGTCTTTGTCTTTGCAATTGTTCGTGATGTCATCATTCAATGTCGTCATCGTCGTCAGGCTCAGGGGGTCGTCAAGGGAAGGGGGCAAGGCCCCGACGACGATTGCCAGAGCTTGCTTCTAGTTTCGGGGAGAAATATTATAATGCCCCTCTTACTACTGTTTGTCTCACCATATCCTGAGCCCGGCGTTTTAGGGTTCAAAGAAACTAGGATGTCGCCAGCTCTATTATGAAAGGTTGTAAACCCGTCAGAATTTGACGGGAAGGATGGGCCTCTCCGTAATAACAAAGTACAATCACATCCGATGCAAGTTGGTTGCAACCTCCCAACCCCGAGTATCGAAAACCACTTGTATGTAGGCCTGGGTTTAGTGGTTTACTCTTCTTGCTGCGCCTACATTAGGCCTACTGTAATGCCGCTCAAGATCAACGTTTCAATTACACTCGTTCCATCAATATCTTCCCCATAGGCTACAGGATATAGGGCCAAGGTCGCACTGGATGTGACTGTACTTTACTGCTCTGCGGAGTCTACTTCAGCTGTCAAACTGTGATACTTTACAATGTGACCACCACGGCCAGCGCTCTTTGAACCCACAAAACGCCAGGCTCAGGATATGGTGAGACAAACAGTAGGCCTAGCTGATGTTTGCGAGGTGGAATTTTGTTCTTGAATCGCCTTGTACGATTAGCAGAGCCATGCTCTGGGCCAATTCTACCCCGGGCCCAGGCGGGGGACATAACTTCTAGGCCTAGAACTTACGCCTAGGCCTAGACTAGGCCTACTGCTCAACTGGTTTATAATCAGGGCATGAGCCTAGGCTAGGCCTAGGCCTAACCAGTTTAGCTGAACAAAGAATAGGCCCTAAGCTGCATGTCACCCACTCTATTTAGGATCTTATAGGCCCCAGCCCTGAGTCTGACTAGTGACTACGTTTGCACATATTATTAGATTTGTAGGGCCTAGGGCTACCTAGGTTAGGAGCAAAGCTAGAGAGCCTAGGCCCTAGCCTCTGCAAGGGCTAGGCCCTAGGGCTAGGCTAGGCCCTAGCCCTTTGTATCGACTAGGGCCCTAGGCCCTAGGTAGGGGCCTACCCTTTGTATCGACTAGGAGCTAGCTAGTCTAGGGGTAGGTAAGCCTACCCGACTAAGTTTATCTGAATGCTTACCTGGTATTTCATACAAGAAAATTCAACAACACCAGACATTGCAAAATTACGTATTATAATAAAATAGAGCATGAAAACAACAACAAACAAATCCTCAACCACGTGCGCGGCATGGTGGCAGGTGCCCAGGTGGATTGGACGATGCGCAGTACGATGTGCGCAAGCATGGATAGTTAAATCTAGAGAGTGGCCAAAAAGTGATAAAGGGCGCCGCCATGTTTTTGCCTAACAATTTTTTAGCTGCGTCAAATACTGTAAAGTAAGCAAGTAGTTTGAAACTGACATAATAAAGTTGAATTCTATTTTAAGTCAATGTGTTTTTCAATTCTGTTCCAAGCTACATGTTGACTTATTGGATTGACCATTGATTAAGAAGGCTTTCTTTAATTTAATCAATGCTTTAATCAATGGATTGACACAGTAAACAAGGTTTGGTCATTGGTGAAAACATGGCGGACTCTTACCCAATAGCCACTCTCTGGTAACTTATCTATTCTTAGACGTGTCTGAACTATGTTCTCAGTCTCAGTCTCATTCTCATTCTCAGTCTCATTCTCAATCTCGGTCTCATTACTAGAAGTGTAACTTTCGGTCGTTTCTTGGTGGGAGTATCAACAATGCTATCAACATCAAAACAAACAGACGAACAGCCGTGGAGTTGACACATGCAGGTGGCCGACTGATTGCGATCTTAACAGTACTTTAAAGTGTTTACATCACGTTTCCATATCAATTTGACTCTGTGCTATTAATTTCTATATTATTTATTACATTTAATAATTTATTTGGTTACTCAACGTGATTTGGAAGTGTTTAAGTTTGATCGTCTCCCGAGGCCGCCATTTTTTAGTAATAAGAATGAAAACGAGTGTGGTTATTTCGTTACTTGGTTTCATTCCCGTTCTCAGTCTCGATCTGGACCCTTCGTACATTGCTTCTGACGTCACCGATTATTGATGACGTAAAACTGAGAATGAGAATGAGACTGAGCCACGTTTTTCAAGCAATCAGACACGTCCTTAGTTCCGTGATTTTATCGAAAGTCGAAGTATGATCGAATCGAAATAAGCATCGATCTCATTAAATCGAAAGTCGAAAACATGATCGAATCGAAGTAAGCATCGATACGAGCACCAACGTATGAACACTAAAACAAAAAAAAAAACAA
This sequence comes from Sweltsa coloradensis, assembly GCA_024449915.1. Taxonomy (NCBI): domain Eukaryota; kingdom Metazoa; phylum Arthropoda; class Insecta; order Plecoptera; family Chloroperlidae; genus Sweltsa; species Sweltsa coloradensis. The sequence goes on from JAMZAV010010106.1 coordinate 10,874, forward strand.
GAAAAAACAAAATGCAAGGTTGTGGCGTTTTTTTTGGGGGGGGGGGAGTCACCCCGTCAAATTTGGTCAGAGGGGCGAGGGGGCACAATTTGTGGCAAGATTAAAAAAACTGACAAAAAACTGAGCATCTTTACAATTTTATAAACTAGGAAACGGCGAAAACGCTCAGTTGGACGCGTTGATAAGCGAGCACGTGCTATATAATTTGTTGATGGTCCAAATTTCAACCTGATCTGAATCTTTCGTGCAACCCTATCATGAGCCAAAAAAGCTCTAGCTTCGTGCGGCTTTTCGTTGCCATGGTAACGTTCCATTTGTTAAAATGTAATTTCCATCTTCACTACTTATTGGATCAAAACAAAATAAACATATTCGTGACTGGACGGACATTCTAAATGATTTGGCCACCTCAGATTTTGTCGCCGTTTAGTTTTTTTTTAAACTTTCAATTAACTTTAATGTAACTTTGTAACTTTTTGAACAATTTTGCCAAAAAACTAATGTCCTGCAATCCACATCGAAATTTGTTGATGGTCCAAATTTTAACTGATCTGAATCTTCGTGCGACCGCTATGATGAGCCAAAAAGCTTCAGCTTCGAGCGACTTTTCGTTGCCATGGTAACGTTACTTTTGTTAAAATGTAATTTCCATCAACACTACTTATCGGATCAAAATAAAATTAACACATTCGTGATAGGACGGACATTCTAAATGATTTGGCCACCTCAGATTTTGTCGCCGTTTAGTTTTAAAAAAAAAAATCGATTAACTTTAATGTAACTTTATAACTTTTTGAACGATTTTGCCACAAAACTAATGGCATTCAATCCAGATCAAAGCTTGCGGATGGTCCAAATTTCAACTCGATCCGAACCTCCGTTCGACCGCTATCATGAACCAAAAAGGCTCTAGCTTCGTGCTACTTTCCGTTGCCATGGTAATGGTACTTTGAAAAATGTAATTTCCATCTACACTACTAATTGGATCAAAATAAAATTAACATATTCATGACCGGAGGGACATTCTAACTGATTTGGCCATCTCAGATTTTGTTGCCGTTAAGTTTGAAAAAAAAAACTTTCGATTAACTTTAATGTAACTTTTTAACTTTTTGAACGATTTTGCCACAAAACTAATGGCATTCAATCGAGAACGAAGCTTGCGGATGGTCCAAATTTCAACTCGATCCGAGCCTCCGTTCGAACGTTATGGCGAGACATACAAAAAAAAAAAAAACAGTGACTATTTTTTCCGGCAGAGTCAAATGGAAACGCTCGCTTCGCTCGCTTAATTATTGACTAAATTACGGCAAATCCTTGTAAAAAACCACCATTTGCAATATCACAAATCAATTGTTTCTGGGGCTATGCGCCCCAGACCTCCCATTGTGCCAGGATAAATATTTTTGCTGAAAAATTGTTTTATGGTCAATGTTCATACTATACTAGGAAACGCTCAGTTGGACGCGTTGATAAGCGAGCACGTGCTATAGCTAGACCCACATTGCACATTTTTTTAAATTTAAAAATTTACGACGTTCGCGTTTCCAGTATTATTTATTATTGCCAAGGTATTTGGGTAAACCCGTGTTTAAATCTTTACTTTAAAATCCACCGCCATCTAGAGGATCTTGACTCCTTGGGAAAACATTAAACTCTTTGTTGACAAATAATAGACTACTTCCTCGAAAGTATTTTGATTACTTCTAGGTGGCAGTGCATTAGAAACTTCGCGCGTCTTTTCGTTGCCATGGCAACGTTACTTTTGTTATAATGTAATTTCCATCTACACTACTTATCAAATCAAACTAAAATTAACATATTCGTGACCGGGCGGACATTCTAAATGATTTGGCTATTTTCAGATTTTGTCGCCGGTTGGTTTGAAAAAAAAACTTTCGATTAACTTTAATGTAACCTTTTAACTTTTTGAACGATTTTGCCACAAAACTAATGGCATTCAATCGAGAACAAAGCTTGCGGATGGTGAAAATTTCAACTCGATCCGAGCCTCCGTTCGAACGTTATCGCGAGACATACAAACAAAAAAAAAAAAAAAAACAAACAAACAAAAAAAAAAAAAAACAAAACCAGTGACTATTTTTTTCCGGCAGAGTCAAATGGAAACGCTCGCTTCGCTCGCTTAATAAAATTTTAAAAAACGAGGGCTTGTAAGGCCACTGCTTGCGTGAATATATGCTATTAAAAATAAATTAAATTAACAGCTATTGCTTTTCTCTGTAAATACGCGCTTATGCAATAAAACAGTTGTGGCACGGTGTGGGTGGTAGGCAACCCAGTGGTTAAGTTATAAAATTATGTTCAAACAAACAAAAACTTTATTGTAATTTAAGTTATAGCAAATACAGAGAAATAAATCACAGAAGAAATACCTAGGTACACTACTCCCCTCATTTCTTCTAGAAATTAATGTAACACAATTAAAATTATACTCCAAAGATTAATATACAAAAAATAAAGGAAAAAATTGAAAAAACTGCTGCAAATGAAATGACATAATATAAAGCTTATGGCAGTTAGCAGGTATCAGCATGACTTGAAAAACATAAATATAATAATTATAAGTTATAACATAAAATAAAACATTATGTCCAGTTGGTTTCCTTAGATATACACATGTGTATGTAAGTGATAAGCTTAAAAAATATATAATAATAATAATCATCATAACTCAGTTCCAACTATGTCGGGTTGAGTGGTGGTTTTCCACCATTATCAAGGGCATGAAACTGTAGATACTATTCACATCAATAATGCATCAACAATCCAGAAGTTATTCACCGTCTTGGTAGCACCCGTCCGAGGTTCGATACCCCGCTGAGAAGGATTTTAATTTATGGATTGATTTCCATATAGAAAATATAATAATAGGCTAGTCAAAGCAAGAAAACAGAATTTCACAATAACATGTGTTACGCCTGAATGTTACTGTGAAGACCTTGATTGAACCTCATGCTGTGACACAATCCCTCGTGTTACATGGAGCATCCCCCTTCCTCCGAGAACCCCCCCCCCCACCGCATGGGGCTCGGAGGGGTGGGTAATTATCAGTGAATGCGGAGAGCTACTTAAACACACAAAGTGACGAAATCCAACCATTATGTTCTAGAGTAATTAGAGATTCTGGCGCTTTTGTTCACCGAGGTTTAAGGGCTTTCAAGTCCTTGCATTCAACAAGTAGTGAGCCTATTGTCTACATCATCACCGGGCTGTGCTGTGCTGTGTACACAGAGAGAGCTGGAAGCAAGGGGACGTGTAATATACCACACTGCAGTATACGAGGGATGCAGTACAAAAATAGGCTTTGTGAATTAAGTTTATAGTTTAAATTACTAAACGTTATACGGTATATGTAACCACCAACTAAACTTAACTAATATATAATGTATAACTTTTTAAAACATACATAACTTTGGCAATATTCAACAAACTAAAGAACAAACAAAATGTATAAACTAGAAAAACGCCAAAGTCGTTGTTAAACGAGTGAGTACAGTAGACGCGCCCTCATACCAACTAAACACAAAACACTATCATTAATACCTTGCATCAATCAACTTAAATGCATTCCCTGATAAATAAATAAATAAATTGTATTTAGAGTCTACCCACTCAGTTATATAACTGATTTTCAGTGGGGGACTTTAAATCAAAGCGACCAAGCCAACCCTGTAGGCCCCGACGCAATCGACGAGTGAGCGATAACCAACCAAAGATCGATATTTTTAATAGGAAATATAGCAATCAATAGTGCGAACACCCCAAATCAACAAGGGCGATTCAGAACAACTCTGAATTTATTATGTGCTTCGTTGCTAGGACGGCTCCAAAGTCACCGTTTACAAACTCCTAAGACAAGAACTGATGGACTTGTCCAAATAAGAAGTTAAAAAACTTCCTACTTTCGTGGGAATCGAACCCTGGACCTTCTGCATTGGAAGCAGATACGCTAATTACAAGACCAACGAGCCACACACATACTCTACACATGACTCGCTCACTCGTCTCACAATGACTTTGGCGTTTTCCAAAGTTGGCTAAGGCACCCTTATACCCGGAATGAGTTCAAACAGCGGTGGAAAAATTTTAGTAATTTTCTGGACTGCATTTAAAAAACTATAGAACAAGTTTTAAAATGCATACAATACAATGTAAAACATAGCCAGTACAAAATACATGTAAAGATTGCAAGGTTTACTCAATCTCCCAGCTCTATTATTATTATTATTATTATTATTATTATTATTATTATTATTATTAGCGTGCAAAATTCGAAACACCTTGGTCACTGCATGCACTCACAGTCTGAAAAATAATAATATAAAAAACTACATTAACAAAACCATTGTCGTTAAATTAAATCCTACTCATTTTCAGCATATTTTCCAAATTATTATTTCTTGTAGGTTTAAATGGCATGGCAACGGATTTTGCTCATTTTGTTAGCAGTCCTCAGTTAACTCGTACTGGAACTGGATGTCTGTTTAAAATTTCAGAACAATCTATTACACAAACATCATCACAGAATAAGCGCCGTTTCTCTTAAAATTGCAGTATGCTATCCCCGGAACGAACAAACGATATGAGAAACTAGGGTGCTTAAACCAGTTAGGTCATATTGCACCACCTGTGATATTCCAAATTAATGAACTGGGTCTATGGTATGTTTGATGATTATACAATTTTCTTAAGTTTATAAAAGGAAAGTAAATTATGGTGATGGTAGAAATAGCAAAATAAAATTATTTATTTTTCTAGAAAAATTAAGTGTGTTTGATGTGAGTTAAATAAATTACTTTTGATGAGAAATTCAGTTGTAAATGTTCTGAAATGTTCTGGTGGTTTATTTGGATTAGATTGGATTAATTAAGTTTAAGGGCACGTCAACCGTTAGGTCATAATGCACCGTTTGTGATATTCAAAGTTTATGAAATGAGCTTTGGCAGTATTGGGGAAGGAACTTTTAAAAAGAACGCGTTCACGTGAACGCGTTCTTTTTTTGTGAACTTATCAGTGAACTTACTCTTTTTTTTAAATGAATGAACTTGAACTTTTAAAAGTTCTTTTTGAGAACGAACTTATCAGTTTTAGAAAGTTCATTTGAAAGTTCTTTCCGTGCGTCGAGCAGCCATCGACTCGCCGCCGTCGACGCTTAAAAACAATAACAAATCGTTGTTCCATCGTAGGCCTACGTTGACGCACGCAGCTGTTTACGAGAAGGTCACGTACGATTCACGAAGTTAAAACGATGCACGCCAAATAATTCAAAAAAAATCTGAAGCCTAAAATGCTAAGTATCTGCCATAATTTTACAAGCTGGTCGACGAGAATGTAGTACAAATCATCAACACGATCAAAGACAGCTCAACACTTTCGTAAGACTCAAATTCGCGAGTAGTTTGGTACCGGTACTCAAACACCCCTTATGTTTTTCCTCGTGTTTTTCTTCATTTTACGCCAGCCTTTAATAAAATAGAGTTTTTTTTATACAAAAGAACTTTTAAAAGAACTCAGTTCATATTTTAGACGAACTTGAACTTTTTAAAAGTTCATTATTTAAGCTGTGAACTGAACTTTTAAAAAAAGAACTGACCCAACACTGGCTTTTGGTGTATTTGATGATTAGTTATATTATTGTTTTCTAAGTTAATAAAATAAAATGAAAGAGATGATCTAGTAATGGTAAAAGAAACATTATTTATTTGAATAGAGAAATTAAAAATGTGTTTGACGTGAATTTAAAAAGGTTAAATAAATTATTTCGAATGAGAAATTCAATTGTAAATGAAATGCAAGGGATTGAGAACTGTCCTAACTCCAACAGGGTCATGCCCCACTAATATGAGCATCAAGACATAACGAGTGTCCCGTAGTTCAGTCCTACTTACAAAGCGAGGATAGATTCCCGCTTTAGACATACGTCTTCTAATGTTAGTGATCACTGACTTACTGAACACCGACAGTGTTGGCTCGAACGTGAAGCGCGCGACTCTGATTCGGGAGGTCCCGGAATCTAATCCCGTCGAGACCGGCAATCCTGACTAAAGGTTTTCTCCGAGGCTGTCCTCAGGCTTTAATGTGAATGCAAGGGATTGGGTCCTCTTTAACAGTCCTCGGACATCCCTTCACAATTGTCTTATCCGCAACATACCTAGCTGGACATCTGAAGAGGGGCATGAATTGCACCCTGGACAGGCTTCCCACAAAACTTATCATAATGTCTTACTGAACAGTGTCTGCCTCGTCGGCTGTGGCTCTTAGCACGGTGTAGACTATGATGGCTACGCCCGGCATGGCCCAGCCTAGGACGTACAGCCATTTGACCAGGCGAGACTCGGAGACGAAGGCTGATACGAGGAGGGTGTGAAGATAGAAACCCTCGCATAACATCCACGCGTAGTTGGTGACGAGGAAGTAGTGAAGGACCACGTGAAGGATGCGGCACCACACCTGCAGAGGAGAGGGCATATTGATTTTTGTTATGTTGTACATTTTGTAAATTTTGTATGTTTGAAAATTTGTTAATTTTGTAAATTTGATATTTTGTAAATTAAAAATTTGTATTTTAATATTTTATAGTGTGTTGTATTTGTATTAAATAAAATCCCACACATAACAAAAACTTGTAAAAATACAGCCAAACCTTACACACTCAAAAGAAATGAGATCTAAAAAAAGTGCCAATATCATCTACTTTTCCACATTTGCGCATTCTTAATTCATAAACGTACAGTGTCCCGTAACATCCTTGAAAAGCTTTGCAAAATAGAGATTGCAACTATAAATTTAAACGTAATAGTTCATTCAAATTCTTTTTTTCTAATTAATTTTAACGTAATGGTCATGCAAATTCTATTTTGCCAAGCTTTTCAAGGATGTTGTTACGGGACACTGTACGTTTATGAATTAATAATGCGCAATTGTGTAAAAGTAGATGAGCTTGGCACTTTTTTTAGATCTCATTTCTTTTGAGTGTGTAAGGTTTGGCTGTATTTTTACAAGTTTTTGTTATGTGTAGGATCTCATTACTTTTTCAAGTTCTAATGCAAAAATATTTGTTAAAATATAATAATTTTATCAAATTCGATCTAATTGCTATGGTATTACCAATTAACAATAGAATGATAAAATATAATGGTCCAAAGACTTGCTTTTTGTAAACAATGTAGGCGATTACTGTCACGTAACTATAGTTACTTGTTGACTGATTGCCTGTATAAGGCTTATTTTAAAACCTTTATTTCGAAGCCTTCCAGCAATTTTTTAAAACTTTTTCTTTCAAAGGGAATTACATCACTATTACCTTAATGTCCATGTAAAATATGAACGTTGTAGCCCCACCCGTTTGGTCAGAATCGCTGGGCAATTGAAACTGACGGATTAGATAGTAGTAGTAGTAGTAGTAGTAGTAGTAGTAGTAGATAGTAGCCAGTAGTAACTAACATCCTTAAAGTGATTTTGAGCATGTTTCAAGTCATATTTTCACCAAGAAGGAATGCTCGTACCCCAACCAAATTTGGCATGTGTTGTCGGGTACCTAAATCCCATCGATTTTGATAGTTTTCAAATTCACATCACGTTTCATGATGGCTGGGTGACACCTCGAAATCACCCCAACTCTGCTTGCTGTATAAGGTGCCTGAGTGTGTAGCGCACCGCGGCTTGGCTGCGGCGCCCTAACGGGCACCTAGATACTTATATTTGCTAAATAAAAGAATAATACTAATTATTATTGAATGTAAAAGTTTGACAGGGACAGGGGATCAAACCCAAAACCTCTGGCTTAAATCCGTACGCCCCTAACATATCAGATTCTAAATCGTAGAAAATTTAATTTATTTTTTGTTAATTTTCTATAATTAATTAATGGAAAAGTGCTAAGATAAGACCATATAATTAATTTTTATGCAATTTTATAAAATCACAAAAGATGCGACTAAAAAAACTTGAATGAGAAATTAGAGACCGGGGGTCGAACCCTGGTCCTCCACTTGGGAGACGGGTTGTACCTTGTCTTAGAACTACTATCACGTTTTAAACTTGTCACTTTTCTCACTCAGCACCTCCACCAATGATTTAAATGCACGACGAGACTCTATGTGTTCTACTCATAGATATCTTAACACCTATAGTAGGCTAGATTGGCAGTCATTGGTCCACTTCCGTGACAATTAGAAGCCATCTTGAATTCTTGTTAGCATGACAAGTAAATGGAAGCGAATTGTAGCCCAAATAGTTCTCAAGATTGCCGCCAGGTTGACAGGTGAGCATACTAGCCATTAACATCAAATGATTACTAAATTCCCTTATGCAATAACTTCTTATTGTTTCTGTTTGTTCAATACCATGCTGCTCAAGCTAAAACCATATCAAACAATCCAGTAAAATACTTTGTTCCATTAAAAAAGCATAAATTAAAACGCCAAATCGCCATTTTGAAATGGAGTGATTGGCACTTCAATTTGCTACGCTCGCGCCTGTGCGGAGGTATTGGAGACTGCTAATCTAGCCTACTATAGGTGTTCAATATCTATGGTGCTGCTGTTCCACGCTTGTTACACTTACATCTCGGGCCCTGCAGTGTTAATCTAGAAGTGAATAATTAACTACAGATTGTGCGCCTGAAACAAGCCTCGTAACAGGATAATTAATGTCACTTGTGTGAAGTTAGCGGCCTCAGGGTGGGAAACTTGACGACAAGTTGTGGTCGTTGCTCGGTCAACTTCTCAACGACGACGTCAAACTTGTTGATAACTTACTCACGACGTGGTTGACTTAACGCACTTTCTAGAGTTCTAGACCATCGCTTGGAGCGAGTCTGATTCGGGAGGTCCTGGGTTCAAAAGTTCATTTGGGCGCGTGAACCGTTAGGTCATAATGCGCCTCTCTCTGGGCCAGGGAATAGGGGATGGAAGCCCCATGCTGGTCAGATCGAGCCACGGGTACGGTGAGGAGGGGGGGGGGAGTCCCCGACGACATCTGCCGGAGCTTAATGAGTTTCGGGGAGTAGGCTTAATACAAGATGGTCTTAACATTTATTTGTAATTTAATTTATTTAATAACGATCAGCAGAGGCTGCTCTGGGACAAGTTCCACCCCGGGCCCAGACATGGGTACCTTTAAAGAATAGTTGAAAATTCCATTGATAAAACACATTAACTCGTATGAAAAACAAAGATAGTTAGTCATAGTGCGATCTTCAAAATCGATATCTCTTCGAATAACCTGAATACTAATCAGTTCTAAGATAAGAGATTACGAAGATTCCCTAAAGTTTTCAACTTGACCGGAGTGGAAGTTTGTCCGGTAGGGAGCGAACAAACAGACAAAACTACACGAAACTAACATACTTGGGGTCTAGTCGAATACAAAAAAATAAATAAAATAAATCAATCAATAAATTCGTATTTAGAGTCTACCCATCCACTCATCAGTCATATAACTGAATATTTCAGTGGGGGACAGTAAATCAAAGTGACCAAGCCAACCCTGTAGGCCCCGAAGCAATCGAAGAGTGAGCGATAACCAACCAAAGATCGATATTTTAAATAGGAAATATAGCAATCAGTGGTATGGACAGTGCGAACACCCGCGGATCAACGCCAGAATATACAAGGCCGATTCAGAACAACTCTGAATTTATTATGTGGTTTGTTGCTAGGACGGCTCCAAAGTCACCGTTTACAAATTCCTAAGACAAGAACTGATGGACTTAGGTCTAAATCAGAAGTTAAAAAACTTCTGCCTAAAGCAGGAATCGAACCCTGGACCTTCTGCATTGCAACTTACCCCGTTCTCCAGCGTGACCGCCGGGTCTTGAACCACCACCCCGTACCACAGAACCCAGAGGGCGTTGTTGACGGCGAAGGAAGCGAACAGGTTCATGTGTAGAGTGATGCGGGAGCAACGCAGAGACCTAGACAGAAAACAGTTTGATTAGTAGGGGCGCGTCAACCGTTAGGTCATAACTACTGTAGGCTAGATTAGCAGTCATTGGTCCACTTCCATAACAATTAGAAGCCATCTTGAAATCCCAGTTTGCATGTTTATTAAATGGGAGCGATTTGTAGACCGAATATTTTTAAAGATGGCCGCCAGTTTGACAGCTGAGCATACAAGCCATTAACATCAAATGATTATACTAAATTCCCTTATGCAATAACGTCTTATTGTTTCTGTTAGTTCAATATCATGCTGCACAAGCTAAAACCATATCACACAATCCAGTAAAATACTTTATTGCTTTAAAAAAGCATAAATTAAAACGCCAAATCGCCATCTTGAACTGGATTTTCGACGCTTCAATTTGCTACGCTCGCGCCTGTGCGGAAGTATTGGACACTGCTAATCTAGCCTACTATAGGGGTTAAATAGCAATGATCTGGATCATAATATACCGCTCTAACCTAGGGGAGGAGGGTTCCATGCTGGTCAGAACCAGACCAGGGTAGGCGGGGGTCTCACGCCGTGGTCGTCAACGTCTATGTCATGGTTCGTGTTGTTGAGTTAATCGTCGTCCTCGTCGGGGAGGTCGTCAAGGGACGGGGGAGAGGTCCCCGACGACGATCGCAAGAGCTCGCCTCTAGTTTCGGGAAGTAGGCTAATATATATGACCCAAGTAACTAGCTGATGTTTGCGAGATGGTCTATGTCTCTTTCCTCGACTTTTACGATTATTTTGTTTATTTGAATTAAGGCCGCGTCAACCATTAGGTCATATTGCACACTCTAGTCTAAGGGGGGGGGAGAGAGGAGGGGCCCATGTTGGTCAGAACCAGCCACGGGTAAAGGGGAGGAACGGGGGTTTCTCACGTCGCGGTCGTCATCGTCTTTGTCATTGTTCGTTGTGTCATTGTCATCGTCATCGGGGAGGTCGTCAAGGGAAGGGGGCAAAGTCCCCGACGACGATTGCCAGAGCTCGCCTCTAGATTCGGGGATTAATATACTACCCTTAATTACTAGCTGATGTTTGCGAGGTGGACTTTATCTCTTGAATCGCCTTTTACGATTAGCAGAGCCATGCTCTGGACCAACAATTCTACCCCGGGCCCAGACGGGGACAGAGTTGTCCAAGTTGGCCCAAGGCAGGTCACGTATGAACAACACTACATTGTTTGTTTGGAAATCCCGGGAAGAAGAGACCCCTTAAGCTGATGTTCTCATCTCAGACTGATCGCTTTGCTTATCTTTGCAGTTTGTCAAAGAGTTTGGAAAGAAGCTATTTATGTTTTCTATCTCATTTGCATTCAAAGCTTGTCAGGAGTTTAAAGTGTTTTGTCTGGAAGTTGTTTTGGGTCATAAAGCTGAACATCCCAATCTCAACCCTGTCAGATGCCCTGTATGCTGGATACTTACCACAGTATCCCAATCTCAACCCTGTGATATGCTCTGTATGTAAGATACTTTCTTAACCACAGTATCCCAATCTCAACCAATATTCAGAGAATTTTAAACACCTAAAAGTAGTAGTGGTTCATTATTTTTGTTTTGTTTTGTTGGTTTATTTGGATTAAGGACGCGTCAACCGTTAGGTCATAATGCACCACTCTAACCTAGGGGGGAGGGAGGAGGGCCCATGCTGGTCAGAACCAGCCACGGGTAAGGGGAGGAAAGGGGGTTCTCACGTCGCGGTCGTCATTGTCGTCATCGTCGTCGAGGGGTCGTCAAGGGAAGGGGGCAAGGTCCCCGACGACGATTGCCAGAGCTCGCCTCTAGATTCGGGGAGTAATATACTACCCTTCTTACTAGCTGATGTTTGCGAGGGGGACCTTTTCTCTAGAATCGCCTTTTACGATTATAGCAGAGCCATGCTCTGGGCCAATTCTACCCCGGGCAAACGAAAATGGAATGAAAGAGGTCGACTCACTTGAAGTAGGACAAGATGAACAGCGACACTAGCAGAGCGACCAGGGAGATCATGTATCCGGTCTCGTAGATCTTAGAGAGAGTGAGTGAGTGAGTGAGTGAGTGAGTGAGTGAGTGAGTGAGTGAGTGAGTGAGTGAGTGAGTGAGTGAGTGAGAGAGAGAGAGAGAGAGAGAGAGAGAGAGAGAGAGAGAGAGAGAGAGAGAGAGAGAGAGAGAGAGAGAGAGAGAGAGACCACTTGAAGTAGGACAAGATGAACAGCGACACTAGCAGAGCGACCAGGGAGATCATGTATCCGGTCTCGTAGATCTTAGAGAGAGTGAGTGAGTGAGTGAGTGAGTGAGTGAGTGAGTGAGTGAGTGAGTGAGTGAGGAGAGAGAGAGAGAGAGAGAGGAGAGAGAGACTCACTTGAAGTAGGACAAGATGAACAGCGACACTAGCAGAGCGACCAGGGAGATCAGTATCCGGTCTCGTAGATCTTAGAGAAGAGTGAGTGAGTGAGTGAGTGAGTAGTGAGTGAGTGAGTGAGTGAGTGAGTGAGTGAGGGAGTGAGTGAAGTGAGTGAGTGAGAGAGGGAAGA
>JAMZAV010010107.1:0-24213 GCA_024449915.1 Sweltsa coloradensis
TTAAAAAGGGAAAACCCAATTTTTTTATTCCCCTTTTACAAAAAAATTTTTTTTAAATTTTTTCGGGGCCCCGTTTTTAAAGCTTAAAAAACCCTTTTTTGAGGTTAAAAATTTAAAAATTGTTTGTGGGGTGAAAAAAAGGGGAATGGGTCATGTTTAGACTGAAGTTTAAAGATAAGCGGAGTTTATTTAAATCGACTTAGATCATTTGGGTGGAAACGGGCCTGAGTCAGTTTAAGGGTATTGTCATTGATTGTTCTTACAGTGATTTCTATTCTGTACAATATCAATGCCCTACTTTACCCACCTTTTCCTCCAGGGCTTCATTTCCCGGGGAAAACAAAAGAATGTTGAAAAAGGGGAGCGCTCGGAACTGAGTCGGAAGGTTTTGTCTTGATTTTTTCTTACAGTGATTTTTTTCTGTAAAATAGTAAATACGAATATCTTTACCCGACTCTCTTCCTTCAAGGCTTCTTTTCCGGGGAAGAACAGATGAATGTTAGAAAAAGGGACCATCGAACATCTGAGAGGGGTAAGGTATTTTCATTGGGGTTTTTCATACAGTGATTTCTATTCTGTAGAATGGTCAATACCAATTCTTTACCCCGACTTCTTCCTCTGAGCTTCTTTTCCGGGGGATGAAGAAAAATGTTAGAAGAAGGGGCGCACGAGACTCTGGGGGGTAAGGTATTTTTATTGTTGTTTTTTACAGTGATTTATTCTGTAAATGGCAATCAATTTTTTACCCGACTCTCTTCCTCCAAGGCTTTTTTCCGGGGGAAAGAACAGAAGAATGTTGAAGAAGGGAGGCATAGAGCTCTGAGACGGGAAGGTTTTGTTTTGGTGTTTCATACGTGATTTCATTCTGTAGAATGGTCAATAAAAATATCTTTACCCGACTTCTTCCCTAGGTTTCTTTTCCCGAGGGGTGAACAGAAGAATGTTAAAAAGGGGAGCGCATCGAACATCTGATCGGGTAAGGTATTGTCATTGATTGTTTTTTTACAGGTTTTATTCTGTAAATGGTCAATCCCAACTCTTTCCCCGACTCTCTTCCTCTGGGGTTTCTTTTTCCGGGGGAAGAACAAAAGAATTTGAAAAAGGGGGAGCGCATCGAGACATCTGATGGTAAGGTATTGTCATTGATTGTTTTTACAGTGATTTCTATTCTGTACAATAGCAAGCCAATATCTTTACCGACTCCCCCTCCAAGGCTTCTTTTCCCGGGGGGAAACAAAGAAATGTTAGAAGAAGGGGGCGCATCGAGAACATCAGAGGTAAGGTATTGTCATTTTGTTTTTCTTTTAATGATTTCTATTCGGGGTCAATAGTAAGCCAATATCTTTACCCGCCCCTTTTCCCTAAAAGGCTTCATTTCCGGGGGAAGAACAAAAGATGTTAAAAAAGGGGAGCACATCGAACATCTGGTGGGGTTAGGTATTGTCATTGATTGTTTCTTACGTGATTTCTTTTCTGTAAAATATTCAATGCCAATATCTTTACCCGACTTCTCCTACAAGGCTTCATTTCCGGGGAAGAAAGAAGAATGTTAGAAGAAGGGAGCACATCGAGACATCTGAGTCGGGTAAGGTATTGTCCATTGTTTGTTTTCTCAGTGTATCTTTTCTGTAGAAGGGCAATGCAAATTTTCTTTACCCGACTCTTTCCTTGAGGTTTCATTTCCCGGGGGAAGAACAAATAAATAAGAAAAAGCCAACTGTTTAGTTTACCTGAAAACAACAGGTGGCAGCCAGCACGGCCCTTTACGCCGCCATGTTGCCGCACTGATAGAGTGATAGGCTCCCCAGGTCACGTCATGGGTTTAGAATCTCGTCAACTGAGCGTCGTTACACGATATCACTTTAATAGAGAAAAGAGAGATCCACACAAAAACACAACAACGTAACTTGTAAGCATCAGGTTGTAACGTGCGTAGTCGTAATGTTGGAACATGGATCACGCGTACTGGCGTTCACAAACATGCGCTAGGTTATAAAACAAAGTTTTAACGCATAAAACACCGTTTAACTTTGTAATGCGTACAAAGTTTGTACAATTTTCAACTTTGCGACACAACCTTATGTTTACGTACTAAAAAATAAAAGGGCCCGTTCACCTCTTTAACAAGTTATTCTTAAAACCAAGTACGAACATAAAAATTAAGTTCATTGTGGTATATTTCCAGACCTACGTCAATAGGGGTCTTTAAATCCATCGGCGCGCTTCGGTCAGTGACGTCACTGGACCCGAAGCTGGCGAGGTGTTGCAACACAGCACAGCTACTAGCGGCGAGTTACGCGTGAGGCAGGTCCCGGTCTATCTATCGAGATAGTCTGTTCTACTGAAACAAAAGCGGAAGTCCTGCGATCATCTGATTAACAATACGTTACAGTTGATCCAACACTGTTTTTTAAACACATACCTTGTTGTCGTCATTTTAATGGGATAAATATGTATATTGGCACGTTCTTATAAGTTATATGTTGCCAATCATGACAGGTAGGCCTAATAGTGGAGTTGAATAAGTATTGCCTATACAACAACATAATACACGCGATAGCGATTCTCACACACACACAAACACACACACACATGATACAGAATTACTTGCACTTTAAAAAAATAAAAGCGATTTGGTTATAGCATTTAAAAAATTCAATTATTCTTCCACAATAAGTGAAATTACATGATTAAAGTAATTCCAAACGCTATGGGATAACAGCAGTTTCCGTAATCATGTAAATGTCAGGATTGCCAGTGGTGAGGATCGACCGCGGACCTCCCGAATAACTCTCGCGCGTTATGCATGTACTACATCTATCCGAAAACCGATTAACAATGTATCATTATCCCAAGCGGCATTTTATTTTATTTTCTCATGAAATACTCTGTATATTTATTATTTAAAGCCGCCTTATGACCACACTTGTGTATACAGAATGAATAACAAATCTATGTTGCCTGTTAGATCAGTTTCTGTTCGTAATTGTAGACATAAACAATGAGGAGGTATGCTTACTTTATTACGCCAGACATCAATGTTTCTCTATATTGTACTGATGGATGTTTTTTCCAAAGCTTTTCGTGGCGTAAAATATTGAGAACATCTTTGAAAACTATCATCTGCCCAAAACTACTATGCTTAGTTATTATACACTGCGCCGACTCACGTTCAAGCAATTCACTAATAAAGTCACTCTCGTCACAACAATTTGACTCTTTATCGGTTGACATTTTGACACTTTGTGTACAAACTCTACACGAACACTACTGAATAGAATTCGCTTGCCCTGTAACGTATAATAAACATTCTTATTGTTTTGCAACCTATTACAACACCACTCCTCAATGTCATCATGAACGATTGATCGAAACGAGTGCACGTGTCCAACTGATGTGAAGAGGTCTGCGTAAGGTTTCTGGGCAGTGTTTAATGTTTTATTCTCTTCCTTCTTAGTCCCATTAGCTTATCGCTTTTTGTTTATATCGTTCGAGTATGCAGGCACAACCCACTCATAATATATCTTATGGTATAGATTAATTAGAAGAACCATTCCAAACACAAAACAAAGATTTAAAAATCCACATCAACAGCATATTCTACAAAAGGATGAACAAATGACGTACAGGCATCAGCAGTAAATATATATTTCGGCTAGGTGTACGGTGTTTTGAATGTGTATACAGCAAGTGCGCTGTGCGCTTATCAAGTCGATTGTCAAAACGACATAACTTCGTAAACACCTCTATACTTGACACTTGAGCCAAATAACACATGGCATGCGTTTTTATTTCAACCTAATTTGAAGCGAGTATGCCATACTTGACTACATGTCATATCCCCCCTCGCCAAGCATCTTTAAATGTCCAATACGATAACTCAGTTCGCCGCGTCACCCGTTTACTCGACTCCGAAGCCAAGGCCGTGTCGTGCGTTGTTGCCAGTACAGCGAAGTGGCGAAAACTTAGTCAATTTCATTACATATTTAACAATTAATATATGGTGATTATGATTATTTTCGAGAAAGAATTTGTTGTAAATGGAGTCTCCTTAGGTAAATAGACGTCTGGGTACACCTTTACATAAGAGGTGAACGATCCCTTTAAGTCCAGCTATAACATCTACTTTGAAAGGCTTGAGTACTACAGTCAACTACGCTTCCGTAGTAAATATATAAAGTTGGCAGGACTTGGAACATTATTTGCATAATTTATATTATCATCAAATTATTTGTGCTTACGTTTCTATGTGTACCGGCACGCTTACAGACTACTACGCGTTAAAACTAAAACCTTACCTGTTATGTTTTTGTGTGGATCCACCTTAACAGTGAAACACTATCTGTAGAAACAATTCACGCAACAATTAGCACTTGGTGGTTGTTTGCAGTGTATTACAGTGTACAGAGATTTTCCAATGCGGGGCCACAGGACAGTTGCGGATCTAGGAGCGATTCGCGCCTTCATGTATATCTGCTGCAGTCGAATTTTTTGAAACCCAGGTTTTCCCATAAATATAGCGCTGCAGTCGAATTTTTTGAAACCCAGGTTTTTAGAGTGCATATAGTGCGTTTTAGAAAAAAGTGGTGGGCTGAATGTAATACCAAAGCAATGTAGTTTGTGTGCGTCAATTTGTTTGGTCGTCATGTCGAGCTTACAATTCACAGCATATATGGCATACATATTATCGATTGAAATTTCAGAAGTTTGAATGATAAATAATAAGCTATTATTATTTATTTATTTATTTATTTTTTTTATTTTTTTTATTTTTTTTAAGAATCATATGTGAGGGGGCGATCGCCCCACCGCCGCCCCCCTGTATCCGCCACTGCCTCAGGATTGCCATTCCGATGGGGGAATGGTGTTGGCGGGTGGAGGAGGGACGGGGTCTGGAGCATGGAGTCGAAATATTTTTGGGGTTATCTTTTGGGGGTAGGGCTTAAAACGTATTTGAGAGTAAGAATGGCTATTATTTACACTTAATACCTTCAGGCATTTTTGTTACAAAACTTATTTAAAAGTGAGATGATGAGAGAAAACGGTAGGTAAAGGTTTTGGAAAACTTAGTAGATATATTTCTTTATTTTTTTATTTTTAATCAATAATTTTAAGTGGATTTTCAAGAACTGAGGCACCCCCTGCCCCCCCCCCCCTGCGCACGCCTATGTGTATTTAGTAATTTATTATATTATATCGGAACGTGTCCGAGCGCGTCTCGCAAAGTGAAAATTCTGCCCCAAGTGACGACAACTTCGGGATCGATCGTGTGAAGATAGCTCTCGTGGGTGACCAGCGCGTAGCTGGTTTCTCATTGGTGGATACTATTCCCTAATAGGCTATTTGCATGAATTTTAGATTTAAGTCAAACGTATCGCTCTTTATAGAATAAAACGTTCTGCATCCAAATATCACTTTCATTTTGTATAAAAAAAAATGTTTTGATACAGATATTGTGGCTTGAAGTTGGGCACTTCAACATTTTCGAACATACCTCGAAACGCGCTGTGATTGGTTGTTCTCATTATGACGTACTAAGTCATGATATGCACCGCCGCGTGTACGTATTTGAAGGTATTTGTTTACATACCTACATCCAGACGGCGGTGGCTCTACATCGTCCTTAGCCTCGAATAGACAAATCTTTGGATAGACAATAGGCTAGGGCCTAGGGCCTAGCCTTTCTAGGAAGGAAAATCGTGCTAGAGACATTAGAGGGTACAGTAGGGACTAGACCTAGGCTAGGCTGGCCCTAACCGACATTAATTATTAAGGCCCAAGCCTTGCTAGGGCCCCTAGCCTAGCATGGGAAGCGCTATCTGTACTAGTCGCCACGTAAGTGTGCCGAAATGATGAAAATGTCGTGTTTGGCCTAAGCAACGCGCTTGATGGAACTTGTTCGGTTGCGGGGCCCAATTAAATCGGCCTATTTTGATATTTTAGTAATGAAAAGAACCTTTAAGGCCTTTACGTTGCTATTTTAAACAAAAGAGATTTTCACCCCTACGTAGCGTCCTGTAGAGATAGCGCTTTCCCTCGGGGGAGTTGTTGTTGTACCTAATTCCAGTGTCCTCTAGATACTTATACTTAGCTGCAGTTGTTGGTTATCGAATGGACCAAACGTGACTTAGTACGTCACAGCTTTGGTTCAAGGTCAAATCACCGTTTTTAAAGCAAGCTCTTTTTTTTTTTATAAAATTCATTTTTAACTCTTTTTTTAATACCAATAATATCAAAAGAGCTACTTGGAAAAAGCATAAAAATTTGTCATGCAAATAGCCTATTGAGCACGAAATACGAATTCATAGCAAAGCTCCAGTATTCGTACAAAGTGGTTTATTTCTCGAGTTAAATACATGTTAAAACTTAAAACACCTATAATTTTGCGGAAGAAGTGAAGGATTTTTTCTAGGATTTTTTCTAGGATTATGACGTAGTGAGCGAAGCGTTTAATCTATTTAGAAATGACCAAACATATTTCTAACATCTACAAGACTGGGGCTGCCTCCTATAAGGCTGCACGTCAAGTAATCAAGTGGTAATTTCTTTAAAACAATTACGCCTCAAAAACTTCGTTACTTGTGGACATTGTCACATATTTCTTAGACAATAAATGTGAGTACCTTCTATCTTCTTCTCATCGGAACGCTTTGTCCGTGAGTTGCAATGTAAATACCGGCCTCTGATGGCCATAAATTACGGTTTTATGGGGGTGCCTGATGATGAGAACGCGAAGTCGTGGATTTTTTCAGACTGTATTATTGGAAATGGGGGTTTAATTTGCGGAATAGCGGATCATCAGCCAGATAATTGTACAGTGTGATGTGGGTGGGGGCTAAATTGAGTTTACAGTAGGAACGGTTTTGTTATTCCCGTCTCAATTCTTGGCGGGCGGTGGAAGACCTCCTTGGAACATCGGGGGCCGCTTTCGATTGAGATGACGAGGTGGCATGGTCAGAGGTGTTCTGATTGCTGATATAGGTCTAATATATATGTCGTTTGGGCTCGGAAGGAACTGTGTCGCCTTAATGGTCGGATTTCTTCCGTCTGTAGGTCGTTGTAGAACGTTCGGGAAACATCACGGAGGTGCTCGACTATTGATGTCATTTCTAGGTCTTCGTGGAGAAGATGAATGGGAGTTTCGCGCTGGGCGAAGGACACCATTCGCAAGATTCTATTTTGTAGCCGTTGTAGTGAATCAAGATTGCTAAGTGTCACACCGGACCACACTGGGCATGCATAGGCGATGGCCGGTCGGAGAATCTGTTTGTAGATGGTCAGACGGTCAGATAAATCGTGAGTATTGTTGTGTTATAACAATATTTCGTGGGAAACCTGTCCAGTGTGCAATGAAAGCCCCTCTTCTCTTCAGGCGTCTATCTAACTAAGTACATATTGGAGTTGGGACAATTGTGAAGAAATGTACGAGGGCTGTTTAAGAGGAATTGCATTCGCATAAACGACCGAAGAAAACCTCGGAAAAATCTTGGACTACTGGTCTGGACGGGGTTCGAACCCAAGACCTCCGGAATGAGAGTCGCGCGCTTAACGCTCGAGCCACCACTATCAGCATAGTATTTGTATCGTAAACTTAGATCGTATTAGTAAACAATGCCAGACGTCGAATACAAAACTATCAAACTATAATCTATCTAATCTCACTCTCGCCTCGCTCACGTCCACATGTAGAGTACAGAGTACTAGCTATAGTGGGGGGGGGGGGGGAATTTATATCATATGTGTTACTTGTTGTTGCATAGTTTCTGGGATGGCTTCAAAATGATGCAATTATTACGAATTGATGGATTTAGTCAGCCTGGATTCAAGCCCAGTCCAGCGACATCGGATGCAGGAATAAACCACAGGATTTAGTGCAAAATACAGTTCTTGGACTAGGAATTTGTAAACTGCGACTTTGGAGCTTCTTCGCATATTCATAGGCTCAACACTACAACCGTTGAGTGACTAATAAACGCTATTACAATGAATCAAATGAATCGAAACAAAGGACAAGCAACAGGTTATTCAGGAAGTAAACAAACTAAAACAAAGCAAATTTATATATGTAAAATTTCGGTCATAGAATACACAAACAAAATATTTGCGAGTATAACACTGTTGGGGAGAGTCCACATGACAACGCCTATGTGCTTTGTTATATTACCTACATTATAATGTTAAAACGAATACGAACTTGAAAGCAGTATCGTATCTAGCAGGGGGGGGGGGGGGGGGTTATTTAAAAAAACAGACCAGTCTAGGGGCAGTTTGAAAGTTCCAGCCATTAGTGCCCTTTAAACGCCCTGTATCCGCAATTTGAAGTGCTGATGACCATTAAAGAGGTTCCATACCGTTGCTTGTGTCATACGCGTTAATAAACAACCAACCAAATTATTATTATTATTATTCGAGCCATTACACTCCCTGTCATATTCTTTACCATCACGAACACGTCTTCTTCTTTCTGCCATACGTACGCCTGCAGAAGAGCGTGTAGGCAGCCCGCAGTACACCTTCTCTGCACCGTACTCTGGTAGTTCCTATATCTGCCGTCTGATGGCAGCAGCTTACGGTAAGCCTGCAGGCGAGCGCATAGGCAGCCCGCAACACAATTGTACCACTGTATTTTATTTGCAGCTGTTGCATTACATTTGATGAGCCGTATTAAGCAAGTGTCGTCTTAGCGCAATCACATAAAATATTAGATTAAAACAAAGTAAATGGATAACTAAAACGCTTTGCGAACGCTTTTTCCAGTAGCGTTGATAGATGAGCTATTTTGTCCAATGATTACTGTTTCGTGTCGTAATTGTTAATGTACGTGTGTGTTAAATATTAGAGTACGCTACATGTTATGTAAAACCAAGAGCAAGAGTGAACCATGTCTGCC
Organism: Sweltsa coloradensis; assembly: GCA_024449915.1. NCBI lineage: Eukaryota > Metazoa > Arthropoda > Insecta > Plecoptera > Chloroperlidae > Sweltsa > Sweltsa coloradensis. The sequence goes on from JAMZAV010010107.1 coordinate 8,891, forward strand.
TTCAACAATGCACAGGCGCGTAGGAACTCTTTTTCGAGTGGAGGGGAAGGGAACAACCAATCTTCTGCTGAGCTTTTGGGGAAAGGGACTAAGCACGGGGGGTTTGGAAAATCAAGTTTTAGAGTGTGTTTGGTGCGTACTAGAAAAAGTAAGTAGGCTGAATGCAATACTAAATTAATGTACTTTTGTACTGTAAAAACTAGAAAACTATAAAAAAGAATTAGAATAGTGATTTAAAGTGACTTTTTAATCACTTAAAACAACATACATCGGGAGATACAAAATCGAAATTCGTTATTCGGTATATGTCACTGAGGAGATTTACGGCGGGACTAAATTTCTAACATTCTGAAGTGGATGGGTCACGGTAAAATACGCCTTCCCCCCCCTACTAATCACCTGACAATGCGAGACGGGCCGACTGCGAGTCTGAAAGAGACCGAGAACTGACATGCGCCTCGTTGTGTTCAAAAGTAACATCAAGATCGGAGTAACCGTTTGCCCGGTCGCGCGCGGGCCAAATATCACGAAAATATCGCATTAAAAATACGATATTCATGGGAAATATTTCTTCGATTATACACAACAACTTCAGATCCGAGTTCACAGATTTAGAACGTTCCCTCGAATTTTCATCAAAATCGCATATGCCGTTTGCTCGGTAGAGAGGAAACAAACGGACAAAAAACCACCCAAGCTATTTTTTCAGGGTGTCAGGGAAATTGCAGTCTTCGCCGCGCTAATCAAATAAGCAACACATTCATTTTAAGTGTTACTATAACGATATTACTTGCGACGTGAAGTTTGTAATTTTGTTATGGTGATAATTGGATGAGCGTAGCGAAGAGTTAAATTTTCACTACTCCGAGAAAAATATCTTGTCTGTTTTTTTTTCGTCTGATTTTTCGCTCTCTACCGGACTAAAGGAACTACTTCTGCTCGACGCACTTGTAAATTCGCCCGTTTTTGCAGGCAGAATCTGCAAGGTTGCTTCGGGAACTCTGTATCTTTGAGGGGAAACATCAAAATGACAACAAATTTAATATTATAATAACATGACGTACAAAAATTTGAAATTGGTGCGGCAGATCATTTGCGTAAAAGAATACAACAATTATATTTTAATTTTATAGCATGGGAAACCAATCCAGGCACAATAATCCTCTTCAAGTTAATTGGTGAATCATATGAGGATAGTTGGGTGACAAACTCTATTCTTGAATGCCAATGAAGCGATATACAGAAAGTCAATCGAACTACTACAACTCATGAACATCAACGACATATACCGGTGGCGCTCGTCAACGAGACTCATCTGCTTCCCTCGCAGATGTGGCTAGTGCCAGGCTACACACATAGTCTTTCGCAGTGACAGACAAATAAATGCTTCGCGCAGTGCTCCGACCCCATTGCTGATAATCATCCTCATAGTAATTCTTTAACAGATCTGTTTTTATCTGAAAACTTTAAAGCCTCTGTCATCGTGCCAACGAGGATCTCAAAAACTTGCAGCACGTGCATAGACAATATTTTTTCAAATATTGAAAGTGACATATCTGAAACCGATGTTTGTGACTATGGTCTGTCAGACCACTGTATAATTAGGCATGCTGTGATTTTAAACGTGATGCCTATTAGAGAAGGTACTGATAAAGAAACGAGACATTTTAGTAATCATAATATTTACAAATTCATCGCTTACATGAGGGAGGTTAATTGGGAACCTGTTTTTGCTTTAACATGTGTAAATATTATGTTTGATTCATTCATGAGTATATTTATGCAAGTGTTTAATAGAGCATTTCCATTAAAAAAAGTTAAAGAAACCGTTAAAACAAAAGGAACTTGGTATACAAAAGACTTGTATTCACTGTCACTGCAGGTAAAAAATGCATATTTAAAATCCAAGGGGCCAAAAAGATGTAATTTAGATATTTCGTATTACTTAGAAATTAAAAAATTGTACAGAAATAGTATTATGGAGGCTAAGCGAATTTACTTTGAGAACTATCTGGCTAATGCTAATAACAAATCTAAAGCCGCATGGGATGTTATTAATACTTATTCTGGCGGTAACAGGAGGTCACCCTTGGACATAAACATAACAAACGATTCAACCCTTATTACTTCGCAGGAAATGGTAGCAGATATGTTCAACAAGCATTTTGGCACTAGTGTGGCTGAATTGAGAAAGTCACTGCCGTCGAATAACAGCACCGCAAATGTGTTCAATCAACCTGGCACATACAATATCCAACCTAAATCTACAAGAGTCCATACTCCGATCAATGTCATGTTTCTCAGGCCTATGCGAAAACAAGAGTTTTATGATATTGTGGACAAAGTAAATAAGAAAAAGTCCTCTGGCTTAGATAGTATTCCTTGTATATCTTGAAACATGTGGGCGTTTACATTGCGGTTCCACTCATACACATTGGTAATGAGTCATTGACTCAGGGCAAAAATCCAGATGCTTTAAAAAACAGCTAACAGTGGTCCCTATATTTAAGAAAGGTGACAGAACTAAGTTAAGTAATCTATCGCCCTATATCATTACTTTCTGTGTTTTCAAAGATTTTTGAAACTGCTATACGTAATAGATTAATCTCTTTCTTGACAGTCATTCGCTATTAAACGAGAGCCAGCATGGATTTGTGAAGGGGAGGTCCACTACGACCGCACTGTGTGATATTATCTCTCATGTAATTGAGGCTATTGACAAACGCAAACACGTGATAGGTTTATTTTATGACTATTCTAAAGCATTCGACAGTGTCAATCATGAAATGCTTCTCAAAAAAAAACTTGAACTCCTGGGAATTGCGGGGAAACCTCATTCCTGGATAAAATCGTACCTAGAAGATCGTAGCCAAATTGTTTGTATAGCTGGTAAATTAGAAACAACTTATTCAAAAGAAGTGAAGTTAAGTTTAGGCGTACCGCAAGGCTCGGTGCTATCACCTTTGTTTTTTATCGTTTTCATAAACGACTTGACTGATTCGGTAAATATGGGTAAAGTTACTCTATATGCAGATGATTCGAATGACTTAATTAGTAACCTTGATCTTGAGTCGTTGTATTATGAAAGCAGGCAGGCTGCTAACCAAATGTTGTATGGTGTGATGATAATGAACTTTTTATTAATGCTGATAAAACATTGTTCATGCAGTTTAAAACAAAACAAAAAAATACTGTCAGAAGTCCTCTTGTGTATCTTAAATCTCATCCTATTGTTGAAGTTGATGTGACTAATTGTCTTGGCGTTTTTGTTGACAATGTGCTGGACTGGGGCATACAACATTAATTATGCGAGTAAAAAACTTGCAGGTGGATGTTACCTTATTAAAAGACTGATGGATGTATGCAGTCTACGTGTTGTCAAATTAGTTTACTTTGCACATATCCAGTCCAGACTACAGTATGGGATTGTCTGCTGGGGGTTGTCACCCATATCATTAGACTTTTTAGACTACAAAAAAGGGCTGTATGGTATATGTCCCATGCTAGCAGTTATGCCCACTGCAGGGAGTTATTTAAAGACCTAGAAATTTTAACTTTGCCCTGCCTGTACATTTACAATGCAGTTTTATATGGTTTAAATAATGACAGCTAACAACGACAAACGGTGATTGCCATGACCATTTTACTAGGAACAGAGACAATTTTAAAATTGGAGAGCATCACCAAACCTATCTTGTATGCGACCTGATACCTCAGGCGCTAAATTATATAACAAGCTGCCCAAATACTTAAAGAAGAACAATGTGATAAACTTTAAGACTGAACTGAAGAGGTTTTTAACTAACAATCCGTTTTATTCCGTCAATGAATACCTGACATCTTAAATCTTTGTTGACTTGTTTTTATTGTGTTGTATTGTATTGCTTTATCCTTGTGTGTTACTGTTGACTTGTCCAATATCATTGTAATGATCAATTAAGGACCAATAATATATATTATTATTATTATTATTATTATTATTATTATTATTATTATTATTATTATTATTATTATTATTATTATTATTAGAGAAATCAAATATTTTACGAGTCATTTCGCTGTGTTCGTTTTTATTAAATTACCTGACGTTTCGATACGACTGTGCGTATCATCATCTGAGGCAACACTGAAAAACTTTACATTTGAGATTGTTTTTGTTGAATTCTTTTGCTTCTTCTTTGGCTCTGATTTTCCTTGTCCAAAGAACTAGAAACATCTTGACTTCCTTGATGCTGTTGCTGCTGCTGCTGCTGCTGTTGTTGTTGTGGCAGTGGTGGTGGTGGTGGTGGTGGTTGTTGTTGTTGTTGTTGTTGTTGTTGTTGTTGTTGTTGTTGTTGTCGTCTTGAGAGTAGTTTCCCTATCATCGGACTCCATGTTTTGCTTAATTTAAAACCACCAATATCCCCATTAAAATTATTGGGGTGCTTGGCAATTTCAATCGATTCTCTTATGAGTCGAGGAAAAAGGTTTTCTTCTGTGCATAAAATTTTGGTATCTTCAAAAAGGATCTTGTGCGTGGGATCATTAGCATTTTCCACCACGTGTTTTGCTACTGCCGAAAGGTCCTCTCTGTAGTGGTTGCAGTGCGCTCTATGTTCTTTAATTCTAGTCCCAATTGTACGACAGGTTTGTCCAATGTAGACAATATTCAATATTCAAACCGTGGAAGAAAATTCAAAATTGTATGTTGCCAGTTAAAGATAAAATTCCTTTTCAATCTAGTGGTGTTTATGAAATCCCTTGTAAATGTGGTTCGGTCTACATTGGACAAACCTGTCGTACAATGGGACTAGAATTAAAGAACATAGAGCGCACTGCAACCACTACAGAGAGGACCTTTCGGCAGTAGCAAAACACGTGGTGGAAAATGCTAATGATCCCACGCACAAGATCCTTTTTGAAGATACCAAAATTTTATGCACAGAAGAAAACCTTTTTCCTCGACTCATAAGAGAATCGATTGAAATTGCCAAGCACCCCAATAATTTTAATGGGGATATTGGTGGTTTTAAATTAAGCAAAACATGGAGTCCGATGATAGGGAAACTACTCTCAAGACGACAACAACAACAACAACAACAACAACAACAACAACAACCACCACCACCACCACCACCACTGCCACAACAACAGCAGCAGCAGCAGCAGCAGCAACAGCATCAAGGAAGTCAAGATGTTTCTAGTTCTTTGGACAAGGAAAATCAGAGCCAAAGAAGAAGCAAAAGAATTCAACAAAAACAATCTCAAATGTAAAGTTTTTCAGTGTTGCCTCAGATGATGATACGCACAGACGTATCGAAACGTCAGGTAATTTAATAAAAAACGAACACAGCGAAATGACTCGTAAAATATTTGATTTCTCTAATATTTCGGGCTGTGAAAGCATCAAGCAAGAAATTATTATTATTATTATTATTATTATTAATTATTATTATTATTATTATTATTATTATTATTATTATTATTATTATTATTATTATTATTATATTATTATTATTATTATTATCCCTTGGCTTTCAATTTCAATCACCAGTGTCAGAATAAAATATAATCTTTTGTGTCTTCCGGCGACAAAGACCAGCTCCCTAACTAAATCCCTATCTAATCAACCAGCCTATAACTAGGCAACACGAGTGTTCCCCAAAATGTGTACCTTCAAAAGTCACCCGTTATGAGCTAACGCTCGGTATGGGTATAACCTCGCATGGGAAATGTTACCCAATGCGATGAAGACTACTACCGTTGAGCTACTACTAGGTATATTTGAAAAATTCAATCTCTGAATGATTCGCCCTATTGACTAAAGAAAACTTTGGGGGACAACTTTCAGTGCGGCCGGTGGATGGTGTCGGCCGGCGACCTCCCGAATCAAATCCTGAATGAGCAAAAATTAAATTAAATGTGTCTTGGAAAATATGCCCTGAGACAATTTTGGATGTCCCTCTACGACTCTTGAGGTATTTTACTAGATGAGTTTTTTAGTTTGATTGTGAAGAAATGTCCTACGCCCGAGTACTGTTGAACAGGACTCAATCCCTTGAAGTTTTTAAACGACTATTTATAACCTCGGAAAACACTTACGGACAGGACTGCCGGTGGTGGGATTCGAATCCAAGACTTCCCGAATCATAGTCGCGCTTTACGCTTAGCTACCACTGCAGGTCACATACAGGCATGCCCAACACTGGCCACTACAGCGTAGATGTACTTGTAGAAACCGTATCTTCTCGAATACAGACTCGCATGTTACGCACCTCTGTTGTTTGCCTTGTAATGGGTGGTAAGACACTTTGTCTTAGCCCTATGAGGCTAAGCTCTAATTCTTTCCACCAGCAATGTGTTTGTTTCTAATGTCATGGTCATGTTGGAATAAATAAATAATAATAATTAAAAGTGAATGTGGTGGTTTGCAAAGGGGTTGAAGCCCTCCCTCCTTGAAGTTAACCCACTCAGTGGCGGGGGGGGGGGGGGGGCGATGTGCACAGGGGCTGCAATAAGAGAACAGGTTTAGCTGATGACACTGACATTTTAAAAATTATTATGTTTAAGTAATTATTTATTTATTATTTATTAGTAAGTAATGTAGGTAATTATGTAGATAATGCCACGTGTGGTATTTTACATAGTTTTCCTGTAAATATAATCATTCATACTTATTATTAATGTGCAAATAAGCCACACGTTACCGTTTAATATACAAAAATATTTGATGGTGATGCCGCGTTACTTTTTTTCTTTCTCTCTCTCACTCTACATTCCCCCCGCATCTCAATAAAATAAATGTTGCCTATATTAACGTATTTAATCATTTAATCATTAATCCTCATTCTAATATATTATTTATGAAGTAGAATATGCATTGTAGCATTAATTTTGTAAAGGGAAGATGTATCCAATATTGCAGACAATTATTACATCAAGCAACCCGCCTGTAGTAAATCTACACGTATTATACTCGGCATGCTAGTTTACAATGAGGGAAAACATAATAAAATAAACGCATTTTATTTTTTTAACCAACCTCAATATATTGTTTATATGAATATAGTATATGCGCTTGTTGTTTGATCAGGTTTTGACTTAAAAATCTTTGTAAAATCATTCCCAGATACTAATAAGAAAAAACTGTGGTTTGCTTTTTTTTTAGAAGTAACGATTTTTTTAAACGGTAACACTTGTAAAACATAATTATTTCAACACATAACTTCTTGCCTTTCTCTAGCTAGCACCTCTACTTTTGAATGTATTTTGTAAAACTAAAGTATTGTCTTGTCACTTACAAAGTAAAGAAATAAGCCGTTATTGATAATAAAGGCTTGTTTTTATTGGCAGATTTTGCTAGATGCAGTGTTGTATAGGCTCGTAGGATGGGGGTGGGGGGATGGTACGATGCTCATAGTATCTAAGTAGAAAGTTTATTGCATCTGTATAATATAATATGCGGGAACAACAAATTGAAAAATTAAATGGGTATTCACTCGCTAAACTCAAACATATATTTAATTTAGGTTAACTAGTAATGCATTTTCAAAGTGACAGAAAAACTATTGGGTCCATTCTAACACGTAAAAAATTGCGAAACGGCAATTTTAGAGCTAGGTCCCATCCGCAAAAATCTGCCGCTAGAAATAACATGGGGGCGATCTTTATGCCAAATGACATTGGAGGATTTGAAAAAAATTACCATTATTGGCGTTCTCGTCTACCTTTTCTGTAAATCCTCTACGATTTGTTTTTGTGATTTGGGTAAGTGGTTCGATCAAAATATGCTGATTACCAAGAAGGGGTGTAATTTCGCAACGCTTACTTTTGCATAGAGTGTATATTTGTGCACAGTTTCAGAACACAATTTTCTCAATTGTCATTATAGATCGCACCTGCCGAAAAAACAAAATTTCGAAAAAAATTCGAGAATTAATTTAACATTGTACTCCCGTCCCCCCTCTCACCTTCATCAAACACAGACCCCCCCCCTTAATTAATACATAAATTATCCCTTTTAAACCCGTATAAACACCCCGATACACACGGATGGGGCTGGCACAAGTAAAATACAAGATAGTCTAATTTTATTTCGTAATATTTTCATCAAATGCTATCCAGGACCCCCCAACTCGCCGCTTATATATACAAGCACTACATTATGCTAATAGAGGTATTGGTAATGATGAGTAATAACCCGTCTACACTTATTCATCTAGTTAGCATTCACACATAGCACACTTCATGGCACTGACAACACTGTTACACAATGCTCAGTCGTACTAAATTATATGATAGAATGGGGGAGCGTCTGAAATATATCCATGTTCGGTGTGGGTCGTCCGGGGGGGGGGGGGGGGGAGCAAAGCCGGTTGACAGACTCTGTACGTGTACGAAAGATGTTCGATTTGAAAGTAAATGAATACAAACTAGTTAAAAATGATAACATAATTGAATCTTAATATTTTTGTTTACTTGGTATAAAAATATTTGAACGAGCAAGATATCTAGCTTACGATCGGCACTCTTACAAAAGCACTCTCTACCTTGTGTGCTAGGGGTGCTATCGCGGGAAGCCATTTGTGTTGGGGTGCTTGCCTATAAGCGGTAAGCCATTGTGTTCTAAGGTTGCAATAAGCGGTGATAAGTTAAGTGTGTTAAGAATGCTAAAAGCAGTAAGTCATGTGTTATAAGTGGTAAGCCATGTGGTTTAAGGGTGCAGTAAGTGGTAAGCCATGTGTGCTTAGAGTGCTATAAGCGGTAAGCCATGCTTTTTAAGGGTGCAATAAGCAGTAAGCTGGTTTTAAGGGTGCTTTAAACGGTAAGTCATGTGTTTCAATGGTGCTATAAGCGGTAAGCCATGTGTTTTTTAAGGGTGCTATAAGTAGTAAGCCATGTGTGTTAAGGGTGCTATAAGCTGTAAGCGCTGTGTTTTAAAGGTGCTGTAAGCGATAAGCCATGTGTTGGGGTTGTAGCATATAAGCGTGTTCTATATGCGGTAAACTATAGTGTTTTTAAGGGTGCTACAAACGGTAAACCATGTGTTTTAAGGGTGCTGTAAGCGGTGAGCCATGTGTTTTAAGGGTGCTATAAGCGGTAAGCCATGAAGCCTGTTGTCGTGATCGCCAGTCAACGAGTGTATGGTTAAGTGAGATTAAATCATCAGTTTTAGAGGAACGAAAGGCACTTTAATGGGAATACCTTCTGACCGTCAAGTATTCAATCATGTCTCTGCCAGCAGCAATATTCATGTAATTTCCCCTCATGGCGACGTTTTAAAATACATTCTTTCACCATGCAAAACAAATAATTACACTGTTTCAACATGATACTATTTTAATGTTTATAATTTTTCATATCGTCTTTAGTATAAACGCTAAAAACATGTAGCAAAATACAAACAAATCCCTACCTGTACTTCAAAGTTAGATCTTAATTCATATTGATGAGAAATTAAGTGTTACGAATTGCAGTCCAATTACTACGTTCACTCGTTCACTTGAAGAAAAATGGATATGATTACGGGGTTATGAGAACTCTCAACAACTACGAAAATTTAAGAGTGAAACATCCCGGAAATTAAACTTTCATCACAGAATATTTTGATGGATGTATAAAATATGGTTTGTTGGCCAAATTGATGCCTACCATAGAGTCTTGTTACCTTCCTGTCAAGATTGTACAATAATTATGCATGTATGTTTTACTCTCAAGAATCGCCAAGCTCTGATACAGGTTTCGGGAAACCACCGCACTGCTGCCAGCTGTAAAACATAGTTCTGCGCAATTGCTATGATTTCTTTAGGAGTAAATTGATGTCAACATAACTGAATATGCTGAGAAGAGCATGCCACGTGCATTTTATATTATCTTTGATATATCCATTTTATTTTATCTAATACTATATTTAGTTTAATTTTTGTATACAAATTTAAAAAAAAAAAAACATACTATACCAGATTCACATCAAGTTTAATTCACTTGGATGGCAATGGTTTTCACAACCATAACACCAAACTTTAGTCCACACAAGCACAATTATTTTTAAGTCACCTGACAAAGATTAAAATAATGGACTACTGCTGAAAAATATTGTGGAAGGTATTTTCATTAAGTTTGACAATGAGGTGAAACAATGTGTAATACCTATACTTTGTTCCATAAAATGTAATGAAAAAATAAATAATGAAAGTCCGTTTATTTTAAATGTGTTTAATAAATCGTTTGCCTTATGCTTATGTTGTGTTCAATGCTAATAACGTATGTAATATTATTTAAAGATTTTTCTAGGTTCGTAGCTTGGAATATCAAGACGAATTACTACAGTGTAGTATGCTGCATTGGGACCCTCTGACTCCGACTTCTGCTCATATTATAACGGGGTGGCTGCTAGCCGCCTCAGACGATAACGATTATTAGTTTATTCTCATTTTAAACGCCTTTTAGTAAAATATAATGTTTAAGTGGTTTATAATATAATAATAATAACGGAATTTTAATAGTATACCAAGCTACATGAAGCACGAATACATGACGGGAATCATGAAGTGAAAAATAAATATTATTTGATAAATATTCATATGTTCCCTCATTTTTTGTCCTTATCGCTTGAGACCGGTCTCATTGCCTTATGCAGTCCATAATCAAGTGCAAGTCCACCACTCATCCCTTTTCTCAACCTTTATAAATACCACCCCCTGACTCCTGACTACACCACTACTATAAAATAGAGGCTTTTGGTTTCTAGACCGAGGTATAGCCACAATGTCACCAGTCTCCAATCCACAGTCAACACGGACCACTATCCAAGTAGACCACTCACAATCCCGACACCAGTTGGAGCTAGGTCTGTAATATTACTAGGGAAACGCCAAAGTCGTTGTTAAACGAGTGAGTGAGTGAGCCAAGTGTTGAGTACCCGGGAACATCCCCTTTCCTCCCCTATACCTAAGGATCTAGCCCAGTATGAGGAATGATATCGGGTACTCAACACATGGCTCACTCACTCGTTTAACAACGACTTTGGCGTTTCCCTAGTTATTTAAATTGAACATTTGAAATGCGAATCGTGTTCAAAACGTATTAGCGTGAAACATTAACAAATTTCCAAGATAAAACAAAATCACCTAAGTTTTATTTCCCATTTAACACCCCTCAAAAATAATATGTGGGTGTAAAAATTATAAAAATCTCGAGCTAACGGGTATCGAACCTCAACCCTCCGTGCGGTAGGCTAAATGCTTACCAATAGGCCATGCAAGCCACGTAGATATCGTCCCTCTAGCTGCTACTAAACAAATGCTACCGATATTTTAAAAATCACATTTTTATTTATTGTAGGATTAAATCGCAATGGATCTAGCTGGTTTTGTTAGCAGTTCTCAATAATTTCGTACCGGATGTCTGTTTAAAATTTCAGCCCAATCTGTTCAGCGGTTCGGCTGATTTTCGACGTACAGACAGACAGACAGACAACAGACAGAATCACAGAATGAGAGCCGTTCGAGTTGAATGGAGACACTCAGTCGCTCCGCTCCCTCGTTTAACTAGGGAAACGCCAAAGTCGTTGTTAAACGAGTGAGTTAGCCAAGTGTTTCGACTTCTAAAACCGGACCGTCTGTGGTCACCTTACAGGAACTCGCTCTGCTTGCCACAATTATTATTTAAATTGAACATTCAAAATGCGAATCGTATTCAAAACGTATTAGCGTGAAACATTAACAAATTTCCAAGATAAAACAAAATCACCTACATTTTATTTCCCATTTAACACCCCTAAAAAATAATATGTGGGTGAAAAAATATAAAAAACTTAGAACTGACGGGTATTGAACCTCATCCATCCGTGCGGTAGGCTAAATGGTTACCACTAGGCCATGCAGGCCACGTCAACCTCGTCCCGCTAACTGCTACGAAACAAATGCCATTGATATTATTAAAAATCAAATTTTTATTTATTGTAGGCCTTAATCGCAATGGATCAAGCTGATTTTGTTAACAGTTCTTAGTAAACTCGTACCGGATGACTGTTTAAAATTTCAGCGTAATCTGTTCAGCGGTTCGGCTGATTTTCGACGTACAGACAGACAGAATCACAGAATGAGAGCCGTTTGAGTTACATGGAGACACTCAGTCGCTCCGCTCCCTCGTTTAACTAGGGAAACGCCAAAGTCGTTGTTAAACGAGTGAGTGAGCCAAGTGTTGAGTACCCGGGAAACATTCCCTTTCCTCCTCTATACCTAAGGCTGGATCTAGCCCAGTATGAGGAATGATACCGGGTACTCAACACATGGCTCACTCATTCGTTTAACAACGACTTTGGCGTTTACCTAGTTATTTAAATTGAACATTTAAAATGCGAATCATGTTCAAAACGTATCAGCGTGAAACATTAACAAATTTCCAAGATAAAACAAAATCACCGAATTTTTATTTCCCCATTTAACACCCCTCAAAAATTATATGTATGTGTAAAAATATAAAAAAGTTCGAGCGAACGGGTATCGAACCCCAACCCTCCGTGCGGTAGGCTAAATGCTTACCAATAGGCCATGCAAGCCACGAAGTTATCGTCTCGCTAGCTGCTACTAAACAAATGCATATCGATATTTAAAAAATCACATTTTTATTTATTTTGGGATTAAATCGCAATGGATCTAGCTGATTTTGTTAGCAGTTCTCAGTAAACTCGTACCGGATGTCTGTTTAAAATTTCAGCCCAATCTGTTCAGCGGTTCGGCTGATTTTCGACGTACAGACAGACAGACAGAATCACAGAATGAGAGCCGTTCGAGTTGAATGGAGAACACTCGGTCGCTCCGCTCCCTCGTTTAATTACCCACTAGGGAAACGCCAAAGTCGTTGTTAAACGAGTGAGTGAGTGAGCCAAGTGTTGAGTACCCGGGAACATCCCCTTTCCTCCCCTATACCTAAGGATCTATCTAGCCCAGTATGAGGAATGATACCGGGTACTCAACACATGGCTCACTCACTCGTTTAACAACAACTTTGGCGTTTCCCAAGATATTTAAATTGAACATTTGAAATGCGAATCGTGTTCAAAACGTATTAGCGTGAAACATTAACAAATTTCCAAGATAAAACAAAATCTCCTAAGTTTTATTTCCCATTTAACACCCCTCAAAAATAATATGTGGGTGTAAAAATACAAAAAAGTTCGAGCTAACGGGTAACGAACCTCAACCCTCCGTGTTGTAGGCTAAATGCTTACCAATAGGCCATGCAAGCCACGTAGATGTGGTCCCGATCTGCTACTAAACAAGTGCTATCGATATTTTAAAAATCACATTTTTATTTATTGTAGGATTAAATCGCAATGGATCTAGTTGATTTTGTTAGCAGCTCTCAATAATTTCGTACCGGATGTCTGTTTAAAATTTCAGCCCAATCTGTTCAGCGGTTCGGCTGATTTTCGACGTACAGACAGACAGACAGACAGACAGACAGATAGACAGACAGAATCACAGAATGAGAACCGTTCGAGTTGAATGGAGACACTCGGTCGCTCCGCTCCCTCGTTAATAAACGTATATCGTTAGTCAATGGATCCATACGTCGGATATTTGTTTGGCATAATCAGTGGCTCAAAAGAATCCAAGGACGATACTGAAAACGATGAGCACTGAGCAGGTGATTAATGAATTGAGATGATACGGTAATCAACACATTGTTTGCCCTTGTGGGAAATTGCCGAGCGATCAACGAAGTAATGTTGAGTGATTATAGTTCCTTATTCGGAATATCAAAGTACGAAACGGTTTATTTAAATATTCGGTACAAACATGAGAAAGATAGCTCTCGAAATACATTCTCGACACCAAAACAAACAACAATGAATTGTACAGTGAGCAAGATGCTCCTAGAAATACATCGGTACAAATCAGAAGCATTATATTCCAATAAGTGTACGGTACATAACACATACAATACAATGAATGATTTCAATTAAATGACTAGAACAGAAAGATGGCCATTAATAAACCATAAACTAGGAAAACGCTCAGTTGGACGCGTTGTTGAGCGAGCACCGGTACGTGCAACATGACCCGAGTACGACATTCCCATAAGGCCCACCACACAGTGTAGGCCTACCTGGATATTGACATTATTTGTACACTATATACTATTCCAACATCTTTGCATTGTACTAATTCACGTTCATGCCTTCTAAAGTGTATCTTTGTATCTTCACTGCCTCCTTCATTTTTTAACATCATTTTTCAAATTAGATTACAAATAAGTCTTTAAGGGATCTTGACCGATTTAGCTGAAAATTTGGAAAATAGGAGAGAATGTTGTACTGATTGACCCCGCAAAATTCATAACGATCGGTACATTTTTATTTTTTATTTTTTTTTATTATTTTTTATTTTTTATAACCAATGATCGGATTTTGTTCAAAAACTATACAGCAACCCGCCTAGGTGGTATGTACATGTGTGCAAAATTTCAGGTTGATCAGAGAAACGGTGCGACCTGTACCGAAGCAGAAAAAAAAAAAAAAAAAAAAAAACAAAAACAGACATTCGAGCCATAAGAGTCAAGTGGAGACGCTCGCTACGCTCGCTCAATAAACGACATTATATTGTCTGTACAAGAAGATAGAATATTCCTGATGTACTTCGTACAGAAGTCATACTACGATACGATGAAATATGCAAGATGAGTTCGGTACAAAAACCATAATCCCTCCGCGTCGGTTGGGTATCGGCTTATCTAAATAGACCCTGCAGAAAATGTCCCTGTAGGCGTGCGTTCGGCACAGCACAAGCCAATTTGGTCAGGCAACTGGTTAGACTGTGGTACGGACGGACGCCGGACGGCGCAATGCTGCCAGGTGAATGGATGGGCACGCGAGAGCCGGGTCCAGCGCAGACTCGAGACACCCACGTCCAAAGCAATCTTCTCAATGAAAGCCATTTGTTGTGATGTCGCCTCGTATTATCTTCTCTCTCACTCGCCGAGGAGCCGGGTCATGTGGACGCAGGGAAACAGCGTGGGCACAACACACGCTACACGCCTGGAGGAAAACATTAGTCTCGTCTTTGAGTTGCTTTGTTTTTATGTTCCTGATATGACCTATGTATTACCTGTGTAGTTCAGTGTTTATGCGGATTATGCAAAAGACCAGGTTTAGGCCAAACATGGTGGGCACCAGGGGGCAAGTGATCATCCCTTTTAACTTGTCGGGGGGGGGCAATACCATTCTCTCGCTCTCCCTGGTGAGCGTGTTAGTTGTAATTCACATATTGCTCAGTGCATGGGGTTGTGTGAATCTTATTACCCCTAGAGGATGGGCCTTCAAGAGCCCAACTGCTACT
>JAMZAV010010108.1:0-22375 GCA_024449915.1 Sweltsa coloradensis
GAGCTCGTTATTAAATAAGGTTAGACGAACCTTCGAATACCCCTCCAAAATGTGACGCTATACATTTAATTTATCAAATCAATGAGTTATAATTATAATGCCCACGGCATGTACTTAACCTTCGGCCGTAGTTCGTCGTAATCCCAATACGATAATGTTGTAAAATGGAGGACAAGTTCTTGAGGTTGGGGTCAGAAGATAATCCACATGGCGATGACACACGTGGCTTGAGTATATACTGGTAATTAATCACACTGTCTATTGATTATAAACACAGTTCCTTGGACACTCGGTTTATTGCTTGGACACAGTCTATTGATTAAAACACAGTTCTTTGATTGGCAGACTCTTGATAATTTGAAGTTCTCAATTTGAAAGGTTTTGTGCTGGTGAAATTAATGATTGTTAATTATGGTTGGTAAAATGTTCGAAAGTCTTACTGTCTGATGTAACTGTTCACAGGAATATAATATAATCCACTGACGATAGTGACCCAATTATTGCATTACTGTTGAACTGTTCTACCTGTCCAATGCTCGACACCGGTTAATTAAATAAGTGATAGCAGTGGCTAATCACTGACGACGATAAAAAAGATGAGGCTCGGCACAGTTAATTAATTACGAATCACTTTCAACTCGATGATCACTAATGAAGTTCAAACACGATACTTGATTCGGAACCCTACCCCGAAGCACGGTAGGCCCTATAAAACTTAGCTAATCGCGACAATCATGGTGGTTCCGTGCAATCCGGAGAGCCCCCATCCTTCGACTCTACGTCCACCCGTGGACACAGCCACCGAACAACTCTCTCGAGAACACCCCAGCCCTGCTCGAAAACACGGGCATGGCCCCTCAAGTACACAACGTCGCTTCTCAGGTTCCGTGAAACAGACTAATTATATACTCTTCCGATCTCAACTTGAAACCTCTGAACCCCTGTTAAAACTACATGGACTTATGCCCTTTGTCACTCTATCCTATTGACTCGACCCTTGCTATAGACCAAAACAACTTTGAAAACATACTGCGTAGCGGCTACTCGGAACTGAGATTAAATCAGCCATCTAGGCCGAGTGAGCGATCAACCGTGAAATCGCCGCCGACTGGCAGGCACTAGCTGCGTTACCAACTGCGACATTTCTTACAAAATTTCGAGACATCTGTCTGCAGCAAGATTAACTCTCATTCAAAACGTTCCTTGAAAAAATAATTATTTGCTCTGCACTGCGTAGCTGTATTCGGATTTTGAAAGAAATCTACCTTCGAGATGCTTCTCTAACCTTGATCTATCCCTGGCTGTTCAACTTTGATTACAATTAAACGTCGATGTTAATTAGAACTGAAGCTTGATTTAAGTTTCTTATTACTAATTAAAATTAAAATTGATTACTAAATAAAATTAATATTTAATATGCAAATTCGATATGCAAATAGGCAAAAAAAATTTAGTATGCAAATACCACATATAAATCTAGGGAAATTCAAAGATTGACAGTAGGACCTAAGTCCAGTCGCGATAATATCAAAATGTAAAAAATACACCCAACGTTTTGGATGGTTAAGAGAAAACCTAGATTATTGGATGAGCGTAGCGAGCGAAGCGAAGATTACATTTCATTACACTGGAGAAAAAAATCAGGATTTTTTTTGTGTTTTTGTCTGTTTGTTAACACGATTCCGGCTAAACCGATACTCCAATTGCGATGAAATTTTCTGGTGTCCTTCGAAATCTCTAAACTTAGAACCACCACTTTTAAGAGCGCAATCGAAAAATAATTTCTTGTGAAAATAGCAATTTTACGCTTTTTTTCGTTTAAAAAAAATTACGCTCATCTAACAACACATCTGATAAAAGTGTTTGCGAAGCTTCCTAGTAGTCACTACAAACGATACGGTACCTACAGACTAATTGTAGGCGAAGACCTCACACCAAAGTAATGTTTGTCCCGGTCTTTCCATTCCACTAGGGTAGGCCCTACCCTAGGCATTTAAGTTCTGCATAACCCTCTAGCATTTGTGCTAATTAAAGATGGATTTTATCTGGTTAGGGCCCAACCAGACTATTGCCTATACAACCTACAAAAATAATAAGTTAGCTAGACCTTCATTTGCAGGCTTCGTATTTACAATGTGACCTAGCTCCCACATTGACAAACTTTCTAGGCCTATGTCAATGCCTCTGTTCTAGGCTAGGCCCCAGCATGCATTAGGCCTATTGCTGTGCAAGAGGCTAGCCAAATACTAAATAAATACCAAATACCAACTGCATAATTAAACAACATGATAAAAATTTTCAATGAATTGAAATTTTTCATGAAAATTTTTTAAGTGAAAATTTTTAAGTCCCAACACTAAAGATGACGCAACAGCTGCTGATATCTTAATGCTGTTCTATAAACATGACTATAAACATGTCGATGAAGTAGCATTTCATAATCACGAGAGGAACAGTGGCTAGCCATTAAGATAACACTCACTGTTCATTGCATTTGTTTTATATCTTGTCACAGTCTGTTCAAGGTCACGATGCATTGGCACGGGGCGAGGGGGGGGGGGATTAAAGTGGGAATGCTGGCGAGCAGATAATAATTGTAACAAGATAAGGAAAGGCCAGTCTCTGCAGTAGGTATCTCTATTTACATTTGATTAATTTCAGTTATCACCACGGGTGATTGCTTGTACATTGTGTTTTGTGTGTATTTTATGTTTTTTTATCCATTGCCTGTGTCATATATCATATTACCATATCAGGCTATGCTACGAGAGCAAATAAACAAAAGATCGCGATCATCCGGGTTTTTCGATAATTTGAGCTGCACCCGGTCTCATCCAGCTCGGATAATAGAGGTCTTACTGTAAGTAGATTGTGTGGATTGACATGCCTAGCTAAGTAGTCTATTATTTTATTTTAGTCTATAAATTATATTCTTGGTTGGTGACCATGTGAGAGGGGGAGAGGGTCAAGTTGGCTTGGCTTCGAGGGTGTTGTGAAGTTGGTTGGTCTAAAGAATCCCAGAGAGTACGAACTGGGGTTCTGTGCTTCTCTGCATTGTGGAATTTTAAATTAAATAAACAGTATTTTTAATTAATTCTACATAGTGGGTACTTTAGCTCCTCTTCCTTAATTAACCGGGTGGAGAGTGTAGCCAAGCTGTAACATGGCTGTACCCTAAGTAACAAAACATCTGCTGACATGAAACTAACTCCACAAAGACAATGCTGAAGACAAGAGAGTACCACAGCATTGATTATGCGACCACTACTATCACAGTGACCGCCACGCGTGGCGAAGGGAGGGGTGCCATGATGCCGTGTATTGTCTATACTGTGTCATAGCTTGTGATTGGAAAAAACGTTTTGAGCGGCTAGGAATTCCATCAAATCCACGATTCGGGAGAAAATTTTTTTTTGTAACATTGTCGATTAGTAGTGTAAAGGACAAAACGTGTACACGGTTTTGTGACCAGGGTGTAAACGTTTAGTGAAATACACACTTTATGACATCCCTACTTATAACATACAATCAAACACAGTCCAGGGCTGTATGTGTGAAATAAATCAATAAATTAACTATTAAATGATTTTGAAATAGACTATTAATTAACGTAATAAATGTTGTCCCGAGCTCATCCATCTGTCTTACGGCGTCTGCCCGGGAAGCAGCAGACGTCACCAATAGGTTCGTTTGTCTGTGTTTCTTTGGTGTAACACTGACTTACACTAGTGGAATTCTACACTGACAAGTGTAAAGCGGAAATAGTTACTTTTAACGGAAGTAGTACGTTAGTGTAACGTACACGGACGTACACAAAAAAACGTCCACTCCCCAGGTCCAAGGTCGCTGTTGTCCCATCCGTCAGATGATCCAGTCCATCTCGCGTTGAGGCTTCACCGACGTCCACGCTCCACCGACAGCCTGGAATTACAAAACAATAAAATATAGGACTTCAAGGACTTGCTAACTTGTAATGTAGGCATGGAGCTGGATGGGGAGGGAGGTTTAGCTCAAATGGAACAGCACGTCCACGATCGTGTACTTAGGGGTGTGTGCCTGTTTGGCCATTTGAAATGTTATGAAGAAGTTAGGCACTATCATCAGGGTAATCTTTGCTACGACCATAAACTATGGTAGGTCCTAGGTTACCTTGGTTACCACGCGTCACTTGAAAGTAAAACATCAAAGTGTTTGCAGATTTGAACTTGTACACCGCCGTCCACAGAGCTACTCCTCCAGTACCAACAGTACTAGTATTTATAACTCCATGATGTAGGTACGACAAGAAGGAAAGTGGTATTATAGACTTCGCCTAGCTAATCGTGTAAGCAGCTATTTGATGTAGAACCCCAGTGCCAGTAGGTATTTAAGAGAGCTGGAGGCATCTGAAATGCACACGCTTTAGGTGTTGATGATTGCAGCTGATTAGTTTGTACTATCATTACCAAATTTTGCAAAAAAAAAAAAAAAAAAAAAAAAACACCTGAGCTATTTTTAACAGGGAGTCAAATTGAAGTCATGGCTATGCTCATCCAACTATAAACTATATAAACTATTGTATATAAAATAATCAATAGGCCTAAAAGGGAGATTGAGTTAACCCTGCTGAAAATTCTTGTCAAGATCTTGCCCAAGAACTTGTGTCAAGTAAAATCTTGACAAGATCTTGCCAAAAACTTGTGTTAAGAAAGATCTTTCCAAGATGTTGCATTGAAAAGATCTTGTTTATTTCTTGCCAAGAATCCCCGCTGAAAAATCTTGTCAGGAACTTGCAAGATCTAGCCAAGAACTTGTTTCTTAGTCAAGAACCTGATTAGGAACAAAACAAGATATACGTATAAACAAAATCTTGTCAAAATCTGTCACCTGGTGTTGGCAACTTGAACTTTATCACCAACAGTTATACAAACAAGCCATACAAACCTACATTGTGCTGTCGCATTGTTTCAGTTTATTTAGAACTAGATTAGAGAAGGGTTGACAGTAGTGATGACATCGGGTAGTAAATATTGGAGTCGACTCCGGAGCCTTTGGAACCGAGTAGGATTCGACTCCCCGATCCGCAAAAAAAAAAAAAAAAAAAAAAAAAATTCTTGAATTTTTTTGCAAAAGTTATTTTTAGCCCACTACTCTAGTTGCACAACGCTGTCCGGCCGTTCCCCCCCCCCACCCTCGATGGGCACTGTTAACTTTACTGTTTTGTGCCCTAAAATCCCAATAACTAACTCCACCCGCTAGCTTGCTTGTCTCTTGGCCCGGCCAAGACTCTCGCTGATTTTTTATATTTACGTTTTGAGATAAGATAACGACTAACGAGACAACAAGTGCAATCTCATTCAATTTATCATTAAAAAAATTTAAAAAAAAAAAAAAAAAAAAAAAAAAAAATTGGGGGGTCGACTCCTTGAAAATGGAGTCGACTCCGATAGGAGTCGGGTAGGAGTCGGGTACCCGAGTACCCGATGTCATCCCTAGTTGACAGGTTGGGAAAGCAAAGAGAACATAAATCTCAGCCTGAAGGGCTGGGGACGACAAAACTTTTCACCTGCTGATGACAACTGCAGCTAATTTAAAGTTGTTACCTTTATCCACCACGCGTTTCGTCCTTCTGGGACGTCATCAGGCAGATGGTGGCCACTAAAAATCAGCTAACTATATGCAAACAAAACTTGCAACACATAACCAAACCTGTGGTAGGGCCACGCAAGAAGTAAATTCTGCATGCATGGCATTTGTCATCATCAGAACTAGAGTAGACAGTTGATAAAAGACCTGATCTACATGGTAGGCAAAGGCCACATATACATAAATAGCTACAGATAGCTGCCATGTCTTGTACAGGCCTCAGGCTAGGGTTGCCACTTGCCAGCCATCGCGTTTTTTACAGGATTTCCCGTATTTTTGTGGTTTTGGCACCATCCCGTATTGAAGTTAGTTAAACGGGATGCCTAAAATCCCGTAATTTTTGGAATAATGGTTGTTGCAACTTTTTTCAATTTTTTGGTCCGTTTTGGAACTGTCTACATGATTATTCCGGAACTCGGGTGCTTTTCAGTCGCAAGCAGGAGATAAAGCACAATATGGCAACATGGCAGTAGCCATGTACCTTTCAAATGACGCGTACAATGTACACCTGTAACGGCAAGGGTGTATCACGTGGTCGGCCGGCGGGTGTATGTATTTTGTTTATTCTGGTCGTCTCTTGGATTTCATTCTTCAGTCTCGTCGCTGTCAACCAGTGCAGTGAGGTTCTGTAAGGCCTTCTTGCGACTTGATTATGTGTATGTATTAGTCGGCAAAGTAAGTGTGAAATAGAGTGAACCAAGTAATAATAAGAAATTAATGTGTGTGTATAAAAAAAAGAAATAGGAGGGATCAAGGAACTCTTAAAACTAGTAAAATGTCACTATTTGCAATGTTTGAAATCATAAAAAATCTGGGGCTATGCGCCCCAGACCCGCACTACATGGGGGGCATCCCCCCAGACTCCCCATTGTACCAGGATACATAGGCCTACTAAAACAATCCTGTAATTTTATTTTCTAAGTTGGTAACCCTACCTCAGGCTATGTGAGTATTTACAAACACTAATTGTAGTAGGGTAGGCCTAGATGACATTTGACTAAAAGCCTTGCACTATAGGGCAAGGCCCAAGTTTGCCCTACCCTACAGGCAAGACTACTTTCTTTATGTTCACAGGGCCTACATAAACAAGCCACGGATAAAACATCTTATAAGTTGGGCAGGTGGGCAGTCTAGTGCCCGTCCAGTGTGCGTTTGGTGTGTCCAGAGCGTGTTTGGTGCGCGTCTAGAGTGTGTCCAGAGCGCGTTCAGTGTGCGTCCAGTGCGGGTTAGTGCCGTCCAGAGAGCGTCCAGTGTGTGTTTGGTGTGTGTCTAGAGCGTGTTTGGTGCACATCTAGTGCGCGTAGAGTGCATCCAGTGTGCGTCCAGTGTGCGTCCAGTGCGGGTCTAGTGCGCGTCCAGTGCCAGTACCCTCACACCCGTTAGATTCTGTAGAATCTCTTTGGGTCTACAAGGTGCTTCTCTGTCAGGTATTATTATTTTGTTAATTTCCCTCACTTCTAAACACAAACATACACTGCCATCTCACTTATCAAAAACTACCAACTGATTTACATTAATTAGGACTTGAAGCTCTTTCTATTATTTTCCAGTGACTTGGACTTGAAACTGTTAATGTCATACTCCTGGTGGTGTTGTCTTTGGGGCTATAGATAGCCCTACCAGACAGAAAATGTCGATCTATAGCCATTTGGTAAAAAATTAACAATATTGATAATGAAATTTCATATCAATGAGCATACCTTTAGCTAGCCTAGCCTAATAGACATACTGTGATCACAAAAACTAACATTTTACAAAACATGTGGGCATATACCGGTGGGCCTACATGGATTGCTAATGTTTTATTGTTGAAGTCATCAACACAAATACAATAGGCCCTAATTTAAACATGAAATAAACTTACCAAGTTCATCAATATCTGTGGCCAAGTTCAGCTCTGCATGCATTGAGGCCTTCCGTTCTTCTCTCGTGCCTCCATGTTCCAGTCTCCTCCTCGCTGTTCCGCATCTCGGCATCTGTAACAGATAAAAATATTGTTTGACTCTCAATGGTCTAGGTCTAGGTCTAGGTCTACTGCATCCAGCTTCTTAGCAGGACAACACAATGTCAAGTTCAAAGATAGAGGGCCCAGGGATGTTACAAATAATAAGTCTGGAGGTAGAGTGGTCTATTGGGGTACAAAACAAGAAGACATGCGCTCTGGTGGTTTAGGCTGGAACTATTTTCGTGAGTATTTTGAAACGACACGACTGCCATCTATGTTTAACTTTATTGCCCAATACATAGGCTATAATACAAACACAGGGAGTGTGAATGAGACTGAATAAATTCAGATTGTTTAGGCACCGGGTGCAATTTCTAAAATTTATGTTTTGCTTGGGCTTGGGAAATGTGTCAACTTGCACGCACTTGATAAAAGTCTTGTTACACTATCAACTTGTTGGCACAACTTGTTGACAAGTCAACTTTCTGTGTGTGTCAACTCCATCAACTGTTGACGGACATTTGGAACATTCCGTCGAGAGAACTGCCACTTTGAAACTGTTTCGTACCAAAATGGATAGTAATTACGTAGACATGCCGTATACCTACTTCTGTGAATAACATTTAAAATATTGACAGAAGGCATTAAAAGAGTTGTAGTGTTGTAATTGTCATTCCGAAGCTTTCATGTTCATCTTGACTTTTCGAGTCTGCGTGCTTATCTGACGGTCTAATGAGTACCGCTCCAAGCGGCTTGGATTTTGTGTTTGCTGCTGGTCAAACGGCGGGCGCGCTTGGCTAGCACGTGAAGGGTCGCCGGTTCGAGTCTCGTTTGGTAAAACTTGCTACAATTTTTTATTCACCAATACCACCAACGCACCAAGAAAAATGTTACGGCAATGTTTTTTCACCCATTCAGTGTGAGTGTGGCCTCGATTGTTCATCACACGACTTTATCTCAAGGTCAACCATTCAAAGTGGGAAATATTTTGGAACAATTGGCAAAGGTTGGCATTGGGAGAATGTGGTACACGGTTAAATGTTTGAACGCGGTTAGTAGAGTACGGTAGGCCTATGGTAGCTCTCAAACATTTAAAGGGAATTGTACTAAATTAAACAGTTGTACTACAATGATGAAATTGATCATGAAAGTCGCACTGGAGATTGACTAGTTTATTGTAACCTCAACACCAGAAAATGGTAGGCTAATGAACATTGACCAAGGAGACTACCTACTTTGTCTGGATCAACCGGGTCTTTTTGAGTTTAAGATTATTTGTAGGGCCTACTGGTCGGGTATGCTTGGGAATAGAACGAGTACCGGTATGAGGGAAGGCACAAGTACGACTGCTGTTTACTATTGCATACTTTTCCTCATCATTTTTTATTTATTTTTTATTTTATTTATGTCTCTATTTGCGACAGGCAATGTAGCCCACTAGTGCAAATTTAATAGAGAAGGGAGGAGGGGAAACCCGGTACCGGCACATAGCCTACTCCTACCGAAAAGTACCAAGGGGACCAACGGCTTTACGTCCCATCCGAAAGGACGGTGTAACTTTTGACAGTCATATAGGTTCCTCCACTAACCCGGACTGCCGAGCAGACGGCGCCAAGGAGAACGAAGCTGTCACACAAGCTTACAAACCCTAGTCTGCTCTAGCCAGCGATATACGTGTGTTTCAGGGCAGAGCGGCGACCCACTCCACCCCTGACCACGCCCGATGTTGCTTAACTTCAGTGTTCGAGTGGGAACTGGTTAAACGACCGCGGCTAAATCGCTGGCTGAATATGGCAAATAAGTAGACTGTAATTTAGGATTTTTTTTAAATTGTAGAGTGTAGGCCCAAGTGTGTGAAGGTCATCTTTGGCTGGTTTATCTTTACTTTGTTATTCTCTTACCACTAGGAAGCTTTGCAAACGCTTTTTCAGGCGCATTGTTGGATGAGCGTAATTGGTGCATTGAGCTGCCATGTGTTATGCGGATTTTCTGTTGTTCTGTGAAAAAATCATTACTAAATTGAAGATTTTTTTTTAATTAAATTAAATTACATACAAAATTAACTTTTTTTTTATTTTTTTATGAATCATAATTTTCAAAAAAAGAAAAAAAATCGTAAAATTGCGATTTTCATAAAAAATAATTACCTATTCAATGGCGCTCAAATTTCACACGAATATATTAATTCATAAAACTAAGGTTCTTAAAAAAATCATTACAATAGGATAAAGCATGTAGGTGTTATGTCAAAGAATTGTTTTAAAATAGAAAAAACCCGTAATATTTTGATTTTCATGAGAAATAATTTTTCGATTGCGTTCAAATTTCACACGAATATCTTAATTCATGGACTTAAGGTTCTGTGAAAAAATCATAAAAATCGGATAAAGCATGTAGGCTAGGTGTTATAAGTCGAAGAATTTTTTTTTAAATCAAAACAATTCGTAAAATTGCGATTTTCATGAGAAATAATTTTCCGATTACGCTAAAAAAAGTGGCAGTTCTAAGTTCAGAGATTTTGAAGGCCTCCATAAAATTTCATTGCAATTCTAGTATCGGTTTAGCCGGAATTGTGTTAACAAACAGACAAAAAGACAAACAGAAAAAAAAATCCGGATTTTTTTCTCCAGTGTAGTGAAATGGAATCTTCGCTTCATTTGCTACGCTCATCCAACAATGTCCCACACTGAACAAGTTTTTAGGAAAGTTCAGTTACCAGCAAGCAAAAGTTGTTGACAAGGAAGGAAAGATGGAACAATAGTAGGTCTATACTTGGTTTCAGTTAAGAACGCCGCTACGTACCGATGGATCACAGCACCGTCGCCCTCACAATGTGACTAGACTACCGGGTAGGAAACTCATGTCTGCTCTCCAAAACCATCGGTATTTGGCAACACAACAGTTTTCAAAAAACAACACAACTTACTTTAAGTAGGCCTAAATATTTCAATAATAAATAAATAATACTTAAGAAATTTACTTATTTCTCGTCTATCCCATTCGATTGTAAAAAAATTGCATCGACCTAGTTGAAAGACATTCGTATCGAGACACACTCAAAATAAATAGTACTTTACACAACATCATGGGCGCAGTGTGTCGACATTTGACTGCGGATGGATTAAAAGGAAAACAAAAGTCTTGAGAAAAAGCTGCACAAATATAGAGGCCTCTCACTAGAAAAAAATGATGATGATGATGATGATTCTATTGATGTTTAACAGAAAGACTGGTTTACGTACTGGGGGGCCCTGCCCCCCAACCCACGGCCGGGGCTGCCGCTTCTGGAACCCGCTCCTACACGACTATTCTGCGACAGTTTGTTTTCCGCCGAAAGTAGTTGTTGTTGTGCACGTACTTTAATGGACAATTGTGTGTGTGTGTAAAAACACAGATTTGTTGTAAATTACGCAAACATTTAACCTTTTGACGAGTGAGTTAGCTTTCACCTTACTACACCCTGGAATGGGTTATTTTTTATATTTTACAACATTCTGTTTTTTGGTCATTCCTTACTAACTAGGTCTAGGCCTAGCACTTAAAAACCCAAATTAGGGCTTACACCACTATTGAGGCATCAAAATTAAAAATTGTAGGGGTAAATACCTGGTCTGTCCAGTTTCGGGGGTTGACAGCACGTCTAGGCCTAGCCCTAGCTGTAGGCCTACGCCCACCTGTTGTAGCGGCAACAGGAGCTAGCCCCTACTTGACTTCTACATCTTATTAGTATCAAAACACATACTTCACTGTCACTAATATCAGATTCATCCATTTTATTTGTAGTTACCGTCGTAATTCCATCTCCTAAATCAACAGGACGGCGTCTGGCGGCCACAATAACTCGCAAACACAACGTGGTACTGTCAATTTCCATAAACACTCGCATTTAGTTATTTATTGACAATAAAGTTGGCAGCACTATACATCGCCTTACAAATAGTTCTTACTATTGCCGAGAGGTACTGTACTGTACTGTAGGTAGGTAATGTTTTAAAATTAGCCAAAGAACTTGAAACGGAAAGACAACACACTCGACCACACAAGGCAAACGTATGAGATACGGGCGTACTCTACAAAAGGTAGGCCTACACAATAAAGATTGACTTACAACAAGCCTAGTTGATGAATTTAACAAAATGACTCGAATACCTGAAGGTTGTGCAGGTAGACTTGTTGTTGTTGTTGCAGTGCGAGAGCCGCTTGTAACCGAGGAGGCCTGGGAAACGAGGCGGAACACGACAAACTGGACAAATGTACCTGTAGACAATAAGTGACGTGTTGTAATGTTGAGAGAAATAATGTATTTTCAATATTTAAAATTTGACCACAGTTGACATAAATTAATAAAATTATATATTTGTACATTACGAGGATTTATGTACCGGTAGGTAAAGTTTAAAATAAATACCCTGTGCATATTTTTGTATTTATTGAAATCGACTACTATAGAGCATTGTAATGTATTGCTGGACAAGATTTATTATTATTTTTTGATATCATTTTTATTTTTTGTGCTTTAGTATTAGCTAATTTTATGAAATGCCTATATCGCACTTGTGGAGGTAACTCTGTTGTTGGTGGCAATAAAATAAAATAAAATAAAATAAAGAAGTGTTTTTAGAAATTGAATCACAGCCGATTAGTAAATCAAAGTGTGTAGGTTCACATTTAGATTAGGTATGGAAATGGTATTTAGCGTAGTATAATTTAAAGATTAAATTAAACGTTGTTTGAAAAATGGTGGTATTGACCAATACAAACAAGACTGAAGTGGGGGTAAATAAATTGTAATATGTGTATTAGGGTGTCCAGATTTTCAAACCAAAAAAGCGGGACAAACTTCTGGCGGCTGTAGCTGGGGTCTGGGGCGAAGCCCCAGCCGCCGGATGCCTTTTCGCCGAAGGCGAAAAAATTTTCACCATACTACAATTATTTTGTCATGTTTTAACTGAAAAATGGCAACTCAGGGGATTACCATAATGGATAATAACTATAGAAAATGTTGCTTTGCAGATCGTACAAAACACTTTGTCATTATCAGTCTCGTGTCTAACAAGATAAGGAAAGTCCTTCTTAATCTTAACATCGTCATTGAAAACACACGTTTAGGCGGCGGCATTTTACACACTCATGCGTACGAGACGAAAAAACTATCTCGTAAAAGTGAGGCTATGAAGTAAAAATATGTTTTCAAATCAAAATTAGCTTCCCCACCATTTAATTGCTGCTAATAATAATTAAATATCAAATTGTGAACTATATATTCTATCTGTTTGAATACAATCAGTTCTACAAATAAGCAGGCGAAGTAGGCTTGCAAGCACTCTAAATTTTTTTGATATTTTTTCCTCACGACAGCATTTACAACGATCTGAGCAAGCAAGGACCCAAGGAAGGTTTGTTTTGGGTGAATTATCAAATTAAATATTTATTGTGATACTCACAGTTATGTTTTGTCATGTTGCTCGGCTGCAAAACGACAAAAACTTCGTTGGGGCTCGAGACAATTCGTGTAACTGATGCCGTCAACCAACCCCACCCCCCCTCTACACTCCGCCTGCTGATGACGCATTCATTCGTGCAAAGTCAAGGCCAGCAGAAAAGTGTATACAGAATACGTGTAGTCCGTAAATTTACAGCAGACGAGCCACGAGCTACACGTGAAATCGGTATATTTACAAAAACGGGACAAAACAGCGTCCCGTGAACAGTTGTCGGGACACCGGGACAGGTCACTAAAAAACGGGACTGTCCCGTTTTTAACGGGACGAATGGACACCCTAATGTGTATAGAAATTAAGCATTATTAAACCTAACAGTCTATTTAAGCATCATTCACAATCAGTTCTAAGTCGTAAGGCGCAAGGTCTAAGGCGTAAGGTGTAAGTCGTAAGAAATGCTAGGCGTTTACAACAACCATACCATTTTTCATTGCTCCTGTGTATTGTGCATGCGCGTACAGTCAGCTGTGGAGTTTCCTTGTTCGTGATTGGCTCGTCGTAAGAAACCGTTGTAAGAATTGGATTTTGGGCAATTCGTTACGACATAAACCATACGCCTTGCGACTTGGGACGTGTTGTGAACGTTCTGATTGAAACACATACTGGGCAATACAAAATATTACGCCTTAGGCCTTGCGCCTTACGACTTAGAACTGATTGTGAATGATGCTTTACACACAATACCTGCATGCATGCAGAGTCTAGTTTCGTCGCAGATGGCCAACATGGTAACAAGGAAGAAGAGAAGAGAAGAAACTTCAACACTAGGCCCCCAGACAACACCTGTGGACAAGACCAATGCAAATGTAGTAGGCCCTTTATAGCCTTGAAGTTATATTTGTACTGGGATACGAGTCAAACATTGTCAAGAAACACCAATTTAGTGTGCCATTTTGCAATCAAATAATGTCCCACACTGAACAAGTTTTTAGGAAAGTTCAGTTACCAGCAAGCAAAAGTTGTTAACAAGGAAGGAAAGATAGAGCAAAAGTAGGTCTATACCCTAGGCCTACTTGGTTTCAGTTAAGAACGCCGCTACAAACCGATGGATCACAGCACTGTCGCCCTCACAATGTGACTTGACTACCGGGTAGGAAACTCGTGTCTGTTCTCCAAAACCATCGGTAGCCTATTTGGCAACACAACAGTTTCCAAAAATTAACACAACTTACTTTAAGAAGGCCTAAATATTTTAATAAACCGGCAGATATTGCAAATCGTGCGACTCATTAGCCTAAGCCTAGCCTAGGCCCTAGGTGCAGTAAATTTGAAATTAGACAAACATGAGAACAGAAACGAATTAGGCCTAGGCCTAGGCCTATTAGATTGCTAGGACCTAGGCTAGTCGAATCTACCGGCCCAGCTTAATAAAATAAGGGGCCGGGGCCCTAGGCTTTGTGTATCCAATCCCTTGTGGCCTAGGCCTAGGCCTATCCCTAATGCCTAGGTAAGGCAGGGCCTAGCTAGCCTTGATGTAGGCTAGGGCCTAAGCCTACCGGTAAGCCCAGACATGTAGGTCTACAAAGTCCAGACCATAATTCCTATTATGAATAACTAGCCTAGCCGGCACTTCTTCGGCTAGGGGGGTCCAACTTTTATACACCTTGCTACTCTGCTATATTGCCTTGTTACTACTTATGTTAAACGTGTACTTTCGTTAGGTTAGCCGAACTTTCCGCTGGCTACAGTGCGCCGCGCTAGTTCTAGGATATAATCGATAAGAGCACACCCGAAATCCTTTCCGTTACAGTGTATATAAAAGTTGGACCCCCCTAGCCGAAGAAGTAGCCTACCGCCCTAGGCCTAGGCCTAGCCTACGTTATGGGCCTGGTCTAGGCCTAGGCCTAGTACCCTACACTCCAGAAACCTGTAACATTTTTTCGTTTATAAATAGATGCATTTATGTCAGAACAATATAAATCAAGAATTGTACTTGGAATGGGTACATTACCAAAATTATCTTGAAAATTAAATTCTTGGGAGACATTTTGTAGTATTTGAAAGTGAGGTTAGGTTGTCCGGTTGGCAATTCGCAGTTCGACATCTATCATAAGCGGTAGCTATGTCGATAACGCTACTTGGAGAGGAAACTTCTTTATCGATTCTGTCAAATTCAGGGTCAAATTATGTGCCCAGGAAGTGCTGCTACCTAGCGGCAACAAGACAAACTACTTGCAGCATCGTAAACGGTAGCTATGTCGGTAACGATACGTGGAGGGGAACTTCCTTATCGACTCTATCAAATTACGTGCCCAGGAGGTGATGTTACCTAGCGGCAATAACTTTTAACTACTAGGAGCCAAACTATCCATGTGGAACAACCATGCCAACATTGAAAACTAACACGAAACCCAAAATTACTAGTTTGAGTAAGAAAAGCTTGGCTACCATCATATTATTTCATGACCAAAAACTATTTTTCTATGGCATGATAATAATTTTCTACTATCAGGAAGAAAAATAAATCGTAGGGAATGACAAAATTATTTAGTCAGTTTGAAAAGTTGATTTTGTTTTATTGTTGGTATTGATAATTTAAATTTTCTATGAAAATTTTAAAATTCTCCCGCACAATTGCTGTTTTCTTTACTTTTTCCATTTTTGGAAGCAATTTTAATGCTGAATATGATAGTTTTAAGAGAACGGTCATGTGATGTTAATGCTATTTCCTAGCCACTGGGTGGCCATAGTGCAGCAATCCCTCGGGGGTGGCATTCGTAGCTGAAACCTACTATATTTGATTTAAGGGCGCGTCAACCGTAAGTCGTTACGTGCCACTGTAACTTGGGACAGAATATCCAGCCACAGACAAGGGGTTTGACTTGTTTCATCTAAGGGCGCACAATGATAATATTGCGTTTCTTCTCCTCGTAGGGCCCCCAAGGGACCATGACCCTTGAGCAGTTGCGCACCCTATTCTTAAGCCACTGCCTTTTTAGCCATGTAAAGATTGCCCTGAAGCACACCTCTTTCTCTTGGTTCCTCCAGGAGGCCAAGTCTTGAGATCACTCCTTTGAGTCGAGAATTGAGTCAAGTCGCTCATTCTTATAGAATCTAATCTAATAGAATCACCTGTGAATGGGGTAAACGATAATCGGTAGTCTTGGGACCATTTTCACGGCTTGAGGCTCCGCCCCCAACAATCCCATAGTGACCTATAAAAACTTTTGTTACAAAATAAAATCATTATCAATCAAAATCACAGCCAGCTAGATCAAAATAATTGATCTCCTTATTATAAAAGCTGTGCTATTTTGTCTTTGTTGTTGTTTTTGAAAGTGTAGGCCTAGTTATCCAATGTCAGATAATAATCTAAATGTACATATTTAATTTAAACTTGGTGTTGGATCAGTTTGGAAAGGGGTTGATGCATGTATCAATACGGTTACGTAAATTTGCCGGCTGCTAGCTCACCTTGTTACATCTATAATTGCATTTACAACGTTCATCTAGATTGATCTGTCACAATTTATAACTACCAAATCAATAACAAACTGTTTTGATCGTCTCAAGTCGACAAAGTTCACAAGTCACCAACAAATATCTCGTGGTTTGAAACGAGAAAAAATATTCGTTCTAAGTCACCGTGCAACTCGTGAACTTGTCCCCAAGGCTACAGATTTGGCGATTTTGAGCGACTTGGAGGAATTTATCGACTCGGAACGTGTGCGAGTTGAAACGAGTGGTCTCAAGACTTGGCTTCCAGGTTTTGGGTAAAGGGGGGGCAGGACATAAGGGGGCGCCAACTGATTTAAGCACTTTACAAAACATTATAAATTGACTAAAGTTTGATAGGCATCCGCATAGAAAAAAATTCATACATTTATTTATTTAGCTCTTGATTCAATGCGGTTCACTCGTTGATATTAAACACCTATTGTAGGCTAGATACGCAGTCTCCAATACCTCCACACAGGCGCAAGCGTAACAAATTGAAGACTCAATCTGCCATGAACAAAATGGTGATTTGGCATTTTAATTTATGATTTTTAAATGCAATAAAGAATTTTACTGGATTGTTTGATATAGTTTTAGCTTGTGCAGCATGGCATTGAAGAAAAAGAAACAATAAGAAGTTATTGCATAAGGTAATTTAGTAATCATTTGATGTTAAAGGCTAGTATGCTTACCTGTCAACCTGGCGGCAATCTTGAGAACTATTTGAGTTTCAAATTGCTCCCATTTGAATACAGTTATAGTCCCTCGTTAACACGAACATGAAGGGACCTAAAAGTCGGGTGTTCGTGTTAGCAAAACAACAATAAAAATGCTTAAAATGGGTACTATATTGATATTTCAATTGATACAGACCATGGAACATGGGCTACCTTGCGGCTAGGACACTAGGAATGTATGGGAGGTCCAGGTCTGTAATGCAATACTGTAACGACGGCAATGACGTTATAATATGTACACACACAAGAGATAACGACTATTGAACCATAGTCTTAGCAGCTGGACGGCCCAAGGTCAGGTTTATATTCATGGATTTACCATGTTCCCTCCCTAGTCCACTTGCCTCCACTGCAGATTCCTCTACCTCGCCGCCTCTATTTCTCCTAATGCCCATTGTGTGTGATAAATTTTATTACTACTTGGCTATGAAAAACAAATTACCTCGTCAAATTTTATTTTCTTAAGTTGCAAAGGGACTGAACCAGTTGAACCAGTTGAATATTTACCTAATCACAATCAATTATTCACAAATATAAAAAGCACAATCATAAAAGCAACATCATGATATTATTTGGAGAATAGGTCCTTCAATGAACTTATTGAAGCAGAGCTCTTTCTTGAGTTTAAATGTTTGAGTAATGCAAGTTAAAATACATTTTGAATCCAGGCAAAAACAAATGGAAGATCATTGCTCTACATTTACGACTAGTTTAAGTAATAATTTGCTTCGAACTTCTCAGCCGTTACCGCCCGTCGGAACACTCGCCGAGCGCACGGGCGGGAATTGACGCGGACGACCCCTACACATCTCCCGCGAGTACAGCTGTAGTCCGGCCGGTCATTTATTAGGCCTACAGGCCCCGTTGTAGATGATGATTTGTGCCGGTGCGCTAGGCATAACTTGTTTTATTATTTAATACAAATTCATTCCTTTAGTTAGGCCCTTCAATAAATAAACATTGGTAAGGAATCTACATTCTTGTGTTGTGCATTTACAACAGCCAGCCATGATTCACTTTCTCGCGTATTTGCGAGCGCACGGGTATTGTTGAACAACTGAGCACGGACCACACACACACAACAGAGCTCTGTGGAGTGCAAGACGAGACTAACCAGTGACGAGAGATGTGGTTACGTAAGGCAGAGGAGCATTGGAGATGGTATCGAGGTCAAATACTCGGCCTCTCATTGGCTCGTCAAGACAGTGGACGGGCCGGCCGCCGCCAGTCTGAAGTTCGTGTTACACGAGCCGAAACCAATGTATTGTCGCGCAGGGGATTCAAAAGCTGTTCGTGTTGCGGGTTAACTGCATTTCAAGTTACAGAAATAATTAACATGTAAAGTCCTATACCTGGAGCCGGGACTTGAAATATGTTCATGTTAAATGGCATTTCCTGTTATCCGAGTGCCTGTTAACGAGGGTCTACTGTAACATGCAAACTTCCATATTCAAGAATGGCTTCAAATTGTCACGGAAGTGGACCAATGACTGCTGATATAGCCAATGTATTTACTCGCTTATAGGCCGCCCTCGAGTAAAGGCCGCACCCTTATTTTGACCACTCAGATTTGAAAGATTTGGATTTAAATACTATTGACAAATTGCTTCACATAATGGCCGCACCCCACTTTTTGAACTTGACAATTTCAAATATACCCGAGGCCTATACTCGCATAAATACAGTATAGTTCAATATCTATGGGTTCACTGGGTCACTGGTCATTGCAGTGAGTGGGTTCATAATTTGTTCTTTGTACAGTTGTTTCTTCTTGGTTTCATGTTTGCAAAGTTTGTTACCAGTTACCACGTTTTCAAAATAAAGAGATTTGACCTGGTTTCCATCAATATTTAGCAATGATAAAATTGTATAAATGACCTTCTGACATGGTTGAGCATGAGTTTGTTTTTACCATAGATATCTTAACACCCTATAGTAGGCTCAATAGGGAATATTCCACTTAATATTTTATATTTTATTTCAATTCTTATTCATGTCTTTATAGCTTTGATTTAAAGTCCCCCACTGAAAATCAGTTCTATAACTGAGTGGGTAGACTCTAAATAAAATTTATTTTATTTATTTTATTTATTTTATTCACTGCACTTTTTTTTATTTAAAAAAAATGTTTTTTGAGTAATTTAAACAAGAATTAAATGGGTCCCCCAGTTTGCGCGCCAAAAACGAGCGTGCGCCATCTTTGGACGGTACTACGTCATAACTGTGTTGAGTCAAGGCCAATTGGAAACTAAATGTACGTATATTTGTACATATTTACATACAGACGGCGGTGCTCGGCCATCCGCTCAACACAAACAACTCCACAGGGATGTACATTTTCACCGTCTTTTGTTTTTCTTTTTTTCGTATGTGACAGGAGATTTCGCGAGATCATTGTGATAAAGAATAACGAGCATTTTGTCTTGAGTTTTTTGCATAGCCTAGGACTATCATGGTATTCTTTATCTACAATAGGCTTTAATTAGTCATCAAAGTAAGGTTTTTGTGCGGGATGTGTGTCAGAACATGAACGTGGCAGGCCTAGGGTTGGCAAGTTAAGCCTAGGGCTTGTCAAGTGAGTAATTTTAGTATTCACATACCAATGCCTATATCCTACAGGAACGATTGGCCTAGACTGTTGTATTATAAATAATTTTCTAAGTCTAGGCCTAGACCTAGGACTGTTTCAGTTTTGTTTTTTGATTGCAATGTCAACTTTTCTCGTTTTCTGGCTAGGCGTTAAATGTAAAATGTCCGCCATCTGTTTACATTACTGTAGGCTACGCTAGGCGCTGCTTTGTTTAAAACACCGCCGTCTTGATGTATATCTCGATCCTACGATAATACTATTCCAATATCTTTGGTCTGGATGTATGTTTATCCAGACGGCGTTGGATCAACACAGTTCTGATGTCACAGTCGTTTTTGCCGCTTTAAAAAAGTGCTGCTTTTAAAACGGCTATAAATCACTGGATTATTATTTCACGGAAAAACAAAGTACATATTTGTAATCGGGACAAAATACTTCTTCTAAAAAATCTATTCGTACAGTATTTGGCGGAAGTGGAATATTCCCTATTGGCAGTCTCCAATACCTCCGCACAGGCGTGAGCGTAGCAAATTGAAGAGTTGAAAATTCAATCCAAGATGGCGATTTGGCGTTTTAATTTATGCTTTTTTAATGCAATAAAGTATTTTACTGGATTGTTTGATATGGTTTTAGCTTGTGCAGCATGGGATTGAATAAACAGGAACAATAAGAAGTTATTGATTGATTGATTGGATATTGCTTAACATCTCATTTATGCAACTTGGCTAATCGAGACGAAGGGAGGGACGTAAGGGATGGCGCGGGGGGACAAGGGGTGGACAGGCCTGTGCTGGTCAGAATCAGCCACAAGCGTATAGGGAGGGCAGGGGTTCCCCCACGTCGTGGTCGTCTTCGTCTGTGTCATCATCCGTCGGGGAGGTAGTCAAAGGGAAGGGGAAAGTTCCCCGACGACGACCCAGAGCTCGACGACGTGTTTCGTCCTTCTGGGACTCGTCAGGCGGCTGGTGGTGGATCTGCAGATTACATTAGGACAATGTATTGACAAAAGTTCAAGAGGGAGGTATTTGTGGCAAAAATAAATTGCATCTTTGCAAAGCGGTGATTGAAACATTTAATTTTTGTGTATATTTTTGTATTTACCATAAATATCTGCCTTACGAAAATGTAGTAAAGAGGATTATAGTTTAACAAGATAATTATTAAGAAATCCACATTTAAAATTGTGCTTTCAATCCTTTCATACTTAATTGGTACATATGTAATATGTATAATGTATGAATTATCTGAAAAGGTCAAAGTTAAAAAGAAAAAGAAAATGTTTAGGTAACTCAAGTGATATTTGAAGTGCATATTAGAAAGCACACATCTTAAGCTCTAAATTTAACTACCGTATAGTACCGAATATAGGCCGACCCCCTAACTTTGGTCATCGAAATTTTAAAAAAGGAATTTTTTAATTAAATATTTTTATTTTACGCGCCGTTATTCCTGCGGTCTGTTTCCGCGGAGCCAGTGCCAAGGTCGTTTTCCCCGCGCGGCCTATTGACGCGGAGCCCGTGATGACGTAGCGCTATGACGCAATCTCCAAGCAGACCAGTTCATATCGCCCAGTTATCTGTTCCACGTCATTCTTCACTCGTCAGTTGGACTGCAGTAGGCCTAGAGATAGCGACGGGTCCTCCATGCCTGCCGTATTGTTGGCGCAGCGCCAGACAGAAGTAGTGAAATATACGTATTTCCTTGTCACATGGCGCTGTAACTTGGGTGTTTGAAATTAACGCGTCAAAATGCCGATGCTCGCATATAGGCCGAGGAGGAATTTTGAGACCTAAAATAATGAAAAAAAGGTCGGCCTATATTCGGTACTATACGGTATTCGTCATACATAGCAGGCATGTAGGCATGATACTATTATCAGAAATTGTGTTCTGAAAATGAACCTACTTTTTAGACAAAAATAACCAATTAGTTTCTGTTGTAGATCTCATCTACCTTGGATGTAAATGTAATAATAACTAGAGTGTTGTCTATCGATACTATAGGACGATCTGCTTTAGCTTGACGTGAAACTCTTATCGGCCGCAGCAGACTTGGCTGCCTGTTTCTGGCGCATCAGGTTGATTTAAAGTGGATTTTCGTTCTATTGTTGGTATTGAGTATTGACGATAGTTGGAGATTATCATATATTTCATCATATAGGTATTTCATCATATTGTCATTGATGGAGTATTGATGGAGTAGTCGGTGCATGTATTGGAGCTGGCTGTTGTTCAAGTCTATGGACCAACAGAAGTCAAAGATCTTGAACTAGAAAAGAATGATGATGATGATGATGATGATGTTATTGATGTTGACGGAAAGACTGGTTTACGTACTGGGGGGCCCCGCCCCCCAACCCCCGGCCGGGGCTGCCGCCCCTGGACCCCGCTCCTACACGACTGTACCGCGACGATTCGTTTCCCGTCGAAAGTAGTTTTAGAGCACGTACTGTGATGGGCAACTATAAAATTAGGCATTTTGAACTAAAATAATTAGTGTGCCGTTTCGCATTTAAATACATGTAATAAAGTAAGATAAA
>JAMZAV010010109.1:0-26077 GCA_024449915.1 Sweltsa coloradensis
GTAGTCGGTCCCGGTCAGGCGTCAGTCCGGTCAGGTCTTCAGGTCCCAGTCCCGTCAGCCCCGGTCAGGTCAGGTCCGTCAGGTCCCGTCAGGTTAGATTTGTAATTTCTGGAGTGTGTGAAGTTGTGCCGGGTATGATTGAAACTTGAAAGTATTTGACGCTGACAAATAAAATATAAACAGGTATGAAGTGAAATGGAATTCACCAACATACTTGTTGGATAACAGAAATCACTTGGTTTGTTGACCTAATTACATAACCTAACTAGATCTTAGTAGAACTAGTAAAGCTTGGTTGACGTAGAAGTGGACGATAGCCGCTATCATGACACGGATTGCTGTCCACTCAAGCGACAACCTTCGCCGTGTGGGCGAGCGTAATGTTACCAAACCCAACCGGATGGGCGATATTATCCTGTTGTAAAGCAATTGACTCGTCGCTGTAACATGCCACTTTTAAGTAGCTACTACATGCGCGGGATACAACAATAAAGCTGGGATTCAAAAACATCAGCGTATTCAAATATTCTTAAATTTCTATATGCCATTTGGATTTATATAGTCTAATTCTTCCACATGGATGCCAGTGATTTGTGTGTGTTGGAATGTATATTAGGGTGTCCCAGGTAGGGATCAATCATCATTGGGGGAGAAGAAGCACTTTATTGCACCACGGAATTTCGGGGGAAATAACAATTTTAACAGCAAACAAAGTGTATTAATTGCCTGTAATATGCGTAATTTCCAATATAACGCATAACTACGCAAACATAATCATCCTCATCAGATTGTAAGACCTGCAGGTCGATTCTCTAAAAGTTTATTCGTATGTTTAATTGTCTAGGTGCTCGTCAGAGCGCCGCAGCCAAGCCGCGGCGCGCTACATACTCGGGCACCTTTACCCCCAACTCTGTCACCCAGTCACCATGAAACGTGCTACGAACTTAAAAACTGTCATAATCGGAGGGATTTAGGTACATGACAACACATGACAAATTTGATTGTGATACGATAATTCGTTGTGGGTGAAAAATGGATTGAAACATGGTCAAAATCACTTGAAGGATGTTATTAATGAATTATATTCTTTACTATTTTGTCATTTCATTGTAGTTCATCGACAGAATGACGGACTCCGAGAGAGTTGAAATGGATAGGTATTTAACTAGATTTGAATAATATTAGATATCTATTCTAGGTAAGATATAAAAATACTTATAATATATTCATCTAGAACAAAAGTTAATAATAATAAAAGGGTAAGGGATAATCCATTGCTGAAAGCCCCTTAGCGGCGCCAGGTATTGGGGCTTGACCAATAATTGTAAATGTGAATTCTAACATGAAAAGACAAATCAAATATAGTTAAGTGACAAAACTTCGACCAAGCATATGAACATACCTAAGCATAGTGTCAATGTGACATTTAAAAAGGTTTATAGTAGTTTGTTTGGTACTTTAATACTTAACTAATGTTGTCATTTAATTGATAAGACTTCAATGTCGCCAATGAATTCAATGCGAAATAATTCGTCATCATTTTATGGCATTAAGGTATCTGTGATTAGTGCATTTGAAAGAAAATGATGAGTTAGCTGGAAGGCATCAAAATAAAGAGTTGTATATAAGCCGTTTACAGGCATATATAATATAATATAATATAATAATAATATAATAATGAGTGGGTTTTCTTAACATATTTCTGGGTCCCGTGTGCGATTTTGTGATACGAGTAAATTTAAGTATTGGGAGTTGAATCACTCTCTTCCTTGTGAAGTGTAGAATCAGATATGTGATGGTGGCGATCTCGGACCCGCGACTGGGAGTGGGGAGCCCCCCTTTATGTTTTTTTCAAATTTGAGATTTAAACAAATACGTTTTACTTAGAATTTGGAATTTGGATATTTTTAGGTTTCTTAAATTATGTTTTACATATCTAATCTGATATAACTTTTAAATGGTCGCCATATTGGATTCAAAATGTCGGAAAGTGCTTTTTTTGACATATTTTACATTTTGCTTGTGGGGTATCAAATTGATCGAAGATAATGCCAAATGCTAAAATATGTGTTTAACGATCATGGTTATGACCAAACACCGATTACCTTGCCTTTGAGTTGGTGAAAGAAGTGATTTAAATTAATAAGATATATTTTTTATAAACTTTACGACATTTTACATTCATGTTTGTAATTTGGTGATAAGAGTTGGTAAAGGCATAATTTTGGCGTCCTCTATAGTGGACATCAACTTCCAAAATTTATATCCGGGGAATAGAAAGTTTTTTTAATTTGACCCCCTTTTTTAAAAAAAAAAATCCGAGCATTAAAAATAAATACTTTTTTCCCCATCCGATTGGACAAAAGTGCTTTTTTTTTAGAGAAATCCAAAATAACATCTGCAAAAAGGCTAAAAGGGAGAATTTGGTTCTCCCGGAAAAGTATATAATTCTAGTATGCTACTATTTGAGATACAAAAAATGTAAGATATGCAAAAATATTCAGAAAAAAATCTCGTTTTAGGAATGTACATCAAATTTACATATTTACTTAAAATGAAGCTTTAATTCAAAATCCAAAATTTCCCAAAATTCCTTAAAAAACAGGGAAAAAATATTTGAAAAACACAAAAAATCATTTAAAAAAACAGTATTTGTAATAATTGATAAAATAACCTAATTTTGAAAAATAAATTGGTAGTGAAAGGGTTAAGTGTAGAATCAGAAATGTTATGGTGAGGATATCGGACCGCTGATTGGAAATAGAATGGGGAGGAGAAAATAAAAAAATGCAAAACATATTTACTGGTTTTGTATTGATTTGAATTGGTTTTAATTTATTTCAATATTTGAGGCAATATTTTATTATATCATGGAAACCAATTATATTATGCTATATAGCATTGATATGACCCCCAGTTTAGATCCATATAGAGGTAAATAAAGTCAATCAAACAAATTAATTTATTCAAGTGGGTACCAAATTGATGAAGATAATGAATGATTATTAATGAATGATGTATGAAGTCTGTGAAAGGCATTGTAGTAATAACGCAAACTCGGTATGTGAAGATATTTTCCATCGGGTATGGTATAAAATATGAGCAATGAAACATTCGATTCAATACTTGGACCATGGGAATGTAATAAGTTGTATAATCAGTTACAGTGGAAATCTTGAATTTTGTGTGCAGTGCTAATCCCTCAAAGAAACTAAATTTACAAAGAGGCCGACTCGTGTACCAATTATACCTTCGTCAAAAAGCCGGACCTACCACTTGGACAACGCGTGGCTCTACGTTGCCAAATAGAATTCGCTTCAAACGCGACACATTTAAATTGCTTTTCTATTGTTTGAAAGAGTGGCGCCTCCTCATCGACAACGCTGACCGCGCGTGCCATCAGGCATTAAGGGTTGACAGAGCATACAAGACTACTTATTCGCTCGAATGAAGAGCGGCGAAATAAGTACCTGCCCACAAATACAGGATCAGCTCTTTATAATAGCAGCAAGTGCCTTCAATGTGGCTTCAAGATGTCTATGAACTGAAGAATCGAACAAGAAGAGTTTCGCCGAGATGGTATTGTATGAATTGTTTATTTCCCCCTCTAAGTGTACATGAAATTTACATGACAAAATCTTTTTAATCATAATGTCGATAAAGAGCCTCAAAGTATGAATGATGATGTTGCTAAAGGTTTAGCTATATTGCCAAAAGGAATGAAGCTTGGACATCTCAATATACGTAAGTTGGATAAGTATATAGATCAGTTGAGAGTTATTCTTGACACGTATAATTTTGATATATTTGCTTGCTGTGAAACATATCTAGATGAGTCTGTTCCAGACGGTTTTATTTCTGTTGACAATTATAAAATGCTAAGATTTGATCGTGAAAGGGTAGGGGAGGGTTGGTTATTTATATTGCTGAGAAGTTTCATGTCTAGTGTAATTGAGTGTAAAGTAAATTTCCGATAGATGTTGAGTTGCAGTCAGTTAAATTCTGGCTTCCGAATGTAAAGCCAATGATTTTTACAGCAGTTTATAAAGCTCCACACGTAAAGTTAGAAGAATTTTCAGATTGTTTTGATAGTTTAGTAAATAATTTAAAATTGG
Organism: Sweltsa coloradensis; assembly: GCA_024449915.1. Taxonomy (NCBI): domain Eukaryota; kingdom Metazoa; phylum Arthropoda; class Insecta; order Plecoptera; family Chloroperlidae; genus Sweltsa; species Sweltsa coloradensis. Next base: position 4,116 of record JAMZAV010010109.1, read on the forward strand.
AAGCTAATGAATTGTTTTTTCTAGGTGATTTCAACATTGATTTGAGTAAGAAGACATTACCAGTAAATAATTTCAAATTTCTCACTAGATCACATGGATTGGTACAATTGGTAAAGTCTGTTACTAGGGTTAATAAAAGGTCAGCTACTTTAATTGATCATGTTTATGCAAATCACAATGAAAATATTATTCAGTCAGGTATTATAAGTGTAGGATTAAGTGATCATGAATTAATTTATTGTGTTCGTAAGATTAATAAGCAAAAACTAGAAATTATAAGAATGTTGATTGGAAGCAAGTAGATGAAGATATCTTAAGTGGTCCCATTGACCAAATTGGTATGGCGGTAAGTACAGATGATAAACTAGAAATGTTTGTTAAAGAGGTCGTAGAACCTCAAAATGAGCATGCACACCCCTTGAAATTAAGAGTTAAATGTAAGCCAGCCCCATGGTTAACAGCAGAGATTAGGAAATCCATGCAAAGGAGAGACCACTTGCGCAAAGAATTCAGAATTTTTAGAAGGCATTCAACGTGGGAGGAATACAAGAAAGTTAGAAAAGGTAAATAATCAGATTCGTTTTTTTAAGCGTGAGCATTTTAAGTCTTCTTTTGATAATGATATTTCTTCAAAATCTTTATGGTCAGTTTATAATAAGTTGACAGGTAACAAAGAGAAAAAAGAGTGTAGCATAGCCTCATTGACAGAGAATGGGGTATCCTACAAGTGAAAACCAGCATGGTTTCAGGAAAGGTAGGTCAACGCAAAGTGCCCTTCTAGCATTTACAGATTTTATCTATAAAGGGATTGATAACGTAATGGTAAGGTTGGAGCTGTCTTTGTTGATCTTAGGAAAGCATTTGATTCAGTACCTTTTTTACCTCTTTTAATAAATTAAAAACCAGGTATAACGTAAGTCCTTATTTGTTTTCAATTTTGGCGGATTATTTTTTAAATAGAAAAAATGTTTATAAATCTTGCAAAATATAGTTCAAAAGTATTCAATATATTTTGTGGAGTACCCCAAGGATCAATATTAGGACCCCTGTTATTTATTCTTTATATAGATGATATATCTACCATAAATGGGAGGCATCAATTATATCTTATATGCTGATGACTTGGTCTTTTATTTAGAAGGTGTGGATGTCGAAGAGATCGTAAGACGTCTTCAAGAAGTTCTAAAGAGGATGGATGATTGGTTTAAAACTCAGGAACTTGATATTAATTATAGCAAAACAAATTTTATGATTTTTCATAAGGCTTATGATAGAAGCATGAATGATATTCATTTGACGTTAAATTGTAATGGTAAATTAATTTCTAGAGTGTATGAATTTAAATATCTTGGAGTTTTTTAGATTGTAATTTAAATTTTAAGAAACATTATGAATATGTGTGTAATAAAGTATCATCAGTAATTGGAATTATAAGTAGAATGAAGAGGTTTGTAACTGAGAGAATGTTGAGGTTACTTGTAGATTCTTATATTCACTCTGTTATTGATTATTGCTTAGTGGTTTGGGCAGTAAGACCTTCTACTGAGTATGTTGTACTCCAGAAGAGAATTGACCATCTGTTTGATTCATTTCACTTGAGCCAAGATTTGCAGTCTGATTGTTTCACGATTGAGGAGAGGATGAAGTATAGCGTGCTGGAAATACATACAAAGTATTGAAAGGTATGTTTTTAGGTATTCTACCCAAATATTTTTAAAATTGTTGATCGTGATAGAAAATACTTTAATAAACTCAATGGAAGTTCCTAGATTAAATTCTGAAGCATTTAGAAAGTCGTTTGTGTACAGAGGCGTATCCTATTGGAATTCAATTTCTTATGATATTAGAAGCCAGTTTACTGATCTAGGAATTGTACAATTTAAAAGTATAAAATTGAAGCAATGATAGTGAATCAAAGAGCAAAGAATTGATTTTGACTATTTATTTTTAGGGTATTGTCTTTGTATTTGTGTAATGTTAATTTACCTTCACAAGTTCTTATTAATGATTTTGCTTTTCTCTTTGTTTGTTCATTATTGCTTTGATTATGATATAAACAATGTATTTTCAATTATATTTTTCTGCCTAGATTGTCTGGTTGCCGCCCACTGATGGAGCTTGCAACTTGAGTTAGGTGTCCTGTATCATTGCTGTGATCAGTTTGACATGAACAATTTTAAATAATTATATATCTGATATAATTATATATATGAGTCAAGATTTTTTGGACTAAAATGTTATCAAGATTTGAACACAAAAATGAAGATTGATCACAAGAATAAAGATTTCGCGTTCGGTGGTTTCTTCCGCGAAAGTTTTTTGATTATACTCCCTGATTTGTTGTTCCTGATTTTTGGCAAACCTCATAATTAGTCGTTTGAGTGGGATCGTCTAATAAATCAGTTTTTTCCTTTTCGTTTTTCTTTTTTATTTGTTTTTTTTTTCTTTTTTTTCTTTTTTTTCTTTCTTTGTCTTTTTCTTTCTTTTTTTCCTTTTGTTTTTTTCCTTTCTTTTCTTTTCTTTTCATTCTACACCCTTTTTTATATTTGATTCATTCATTAAATGCATATAATTTTTTTTTTATTTGTTACCAAAATTGTTGTGTTTAAATGCATTGTTGTTGTAATGCTACTATTTCCCAAAAATTTACGAAAATGTAGTTTATTGTTGTTTCTGCATCCATGTAATTAGATTTATTTAGTTGTCCTCCTTGTAAATCAGTTTTTTATAACTGAATAGGATAGACGTTAAAATAAATAAATAAAAATAAATAAATAAAACGTATACACCCTTAACAGATTCTTATCAATTTCAGAGTTAGCTAGACGTGTTCTGATAATCTGACACCACGCATGTAGATGAAAGGCGAGGTTTATCATGATGTATCGAAAGCTAAACCTAACTCGATTTCAAGAAAAAATTGTATTCCGCCCATTTTTATTTATTGAAATTTGTTAAGTTATATAAAATGTAAGAAAGCGAACAAAACAATTTATAAAAAAAAACTGGAATACCAGTATAGTATAACAATTATAGTAGAAAAATTTGCGACAAATATTTATTTAAATTTCTAAATTTAACCCCTCCCCTCTTCCAGACACGGGTCCGAGATCCCCACCATCACTTTCCTGAATCTGTACACTACAAAGAAAAATATTATACCTCTCGCAATACCCTATCACAAAATTGCACAGTTAACAAAACCCACTATATAGAAACTTGACAATAATAAAAAAGCAAGTCTTTGGACCACGATATGTTTTATTTCTATTGTTAACTGGTATACCAATAGCAATTAATACCACTTTATAAAAATAAATCTAATTTAACAAAAATAAATTTGCATTTGAAAATGAGAAAGTAATGAGATCCCATGCACACACGCATTTTTTTAAATACAGCCAAACCCTACAGACACACTTAAATCAATGAGATCTAAATGAAGTGCCAAGCTCATACATTTGCGCATTCTTAATTCATAAATGTGCACCTGCCCCGTTACTTCATCCTTGAAAAACCGACAATGTTGGCTCGAACGCTAAGAGCTCGACTCTGATTCGGGAGGTCCCGAGTTCGAATCCCGTTGGGACCGGTAATCCTGACTGAAGATATTTTTCCGAGGTTTCCTCAGTCAAAAATGCAAATATAAGGGATTAAGTCCTCTTAAATTGCCCTCAGACAATCCCTTCACAATGGTCCTATCCGCAATATACCTAGAAGAGGGTCACACCGATTAAATCTTATGTGTATACCCTACAGCGGGCATCCTACAAAAATGTATTTATTTATCCAAGAAAAGCTTGGCAAAATATAATTTGCATGGACCATATAATAATAACGTTTAAATTAATTGACAAAATAGAATTTACACGAACTATTACATTTAAATTAACAGTTGCAAATTAGAATAGAAGAATAAAGAACCCACGAACTCTAAAATTGCTTTTGAGTGTGAGAGGATTGGCTGTATTTTTACAAGTTTTTTTGGACATGCGTGGGTCACTTCTAACGCGAACCTTAGAGAATCACCCTTCAGAACCAATGGTATAAGAATATTTCTGGGTAAGGAAGAATATCGTTATTCGTTGGATCATGACCTGAACCCACTGTTCACTATATATTATTATTATTATTATTCCATTTTAGAGAATGCCAAAATGTTTGTTTTTTCGTTTTACCACTTGAATGTGACATCATGTTTGGCTTTGTTTTGATTGTACACTTTTCATTGCTTCATGGTCTCGTGTCGAGCTCTGGCAAACCAGACTGTAATGCGGAATGCGAGGGTAGGTTTTATTATTCTGGAACGCTTTTGTACCACTAATTTTGACCATAAAAATATTAAATTTTAGTAGGTTGTTAATGACTATACGCGGTCGTTTATCAGAGTACATTCATATAATATTACTTATTTTTTAATAAGAGAGATAATAATTGATAGTACTTTGAATGCCAAGCTTATGTACCAGACATGTATTTGAAATGTGAAAATGTTGTCTGACATGCGCATATCCTTCATGAACAATATCCGAAAGTTTCAAATTGTTTGGGTGACAATAAGAGGTAAAAAGTAGCCCAGCAGGCCTATGTGAACTTCAAACAATAGATTTTTAAATTGACATTTTAACACTGTACAAAACAAAATTGGCCTGCTCTCATCCAACCGTCTTCAATGTGCACATAACTTGTTGTAGCTATAGTTATCCAGATTCACTATCAGCTGTTATACCTTTTGGCATTTATATGTCACAAGATATCTTTCCTAATACGGTTTGATCATTTTCTATGGTCCCTATGTAGTATTATGTGTAGCCTATTATTTTCTACCGCATTGCAACAACTTCAAAGAAGTAATCCAAATTAATTGTGGTGTGTGTAACGAGAAGAAAATTGGAACACTAAATCAAGAATTAAAACTCTTATTGGCTCGGAGCAAGGCTCCCTTATATGCGTCAATTTTCTGTCCGGCCGTCCTATATTGTATACGTTTCTGATGATAAAAACTATGACATCCGAATGATATTTGATTTTTTATTGTTGTCACTTCTTTACACCAGGGATGATATACTGAATGTTTTAGTTGGCTGGGGTTAGGATGCGGGGCTAGTCTAATCAGAAATTTGTTATCTACATTCCCGGCACCTCCACTAAGGGGAGTTGAACACTAGAACAAACGTGATCTAGGCATCCCGTAACCGCGCTTGTTTTAATATAATTACGTAGTTGTTTTTGTAAGCATTATTTTCTGTTCGTTAGTCCGTCTGCGAGTGTGCATGTCTCACGATAAGAAACGAGCATGACGTTGTCCGATTTACATGCGTTGTTATGCATTCCCCTTCGGCTCGAGCGCAAAGCGCTCGACTTTGATTCGGGAGGTCCCGGGTTCAAATCCCGTCGAGACCGGCAATCCTGACTGAAGGTTTTTTCCGAGGTTTTCCTCAGTCGTTAATGCGAATGCAAGGGATTGAGTCCTCTTAAACTGCCCTCGGACATCCATTCACAATGTCCTATCCGCAACATACCTAGTTAGACACCTGAAGAGGGGCATGAATTGCAACCTGGGCATGGCTTCCTACAAAAAGTTTATTTAAGTTTAAAGTTATTCCCCTTCAACAACGATGATATTGAAAGCATTCGGTCACCCTGTGGGCAAGGCGAAGCAAGGGAAGTGGCTCGACCCCCCAGAAAGTTTGAAAATATATGTACCCGGCACCTCCACCATTAATAGTAAATCCAAAGACAAGCGAGAAGCTCTGTAGTAACAACCCGGCGCCTCCAATATTAATATCAACAAGGTGAATTATTTTGTATTTTTCTTTGTCGATTCTCCTTCTTTATGTTACTCCCGTACCGTACTTGTTCATTTTATTCGTAACCTATTTGAATATTTAAAAAAATCGGTTTTAAAATGTTAAAAATAATTCAAACTTCCACTGAGGGGCTAAACCTCCCCCCCTCCCCCCTTGAAAATATCCTGGTGGCGCTTATGGTTCCGCAAACCGAAAAAAATTCTTCTCGGCGTTTTCCTCATTTATTTTCTTAGAAGAAGCGGAGGTAGGCCGTGGTGCTGTCTTTTTAAAACTATCTTCAAAGCTGCGAAAAATACGTTTCAATTTTTTTTCATACATTAACAAAACAAGATATACAGAATGATACATTGAACTTAAATTGTTGAAGAGAATCCGCTAGTCAAGCTATGCCTGATTCCTTTCATTACACAACGAAATAAAAATACGCTCAATATAATAAAATTATTAAAGTATAAAATTAAAGTAGGTAACTAAAGCAACATATAACATTTCTATAAGAACACTATTCCTTAAAGTAACTGCACGGCTAGTGTTACAATGCCAAATTCCAAATAACATATTAATATTGATGACCTCGATGGTGTGTGATACGCACCAGCAGTATGGTTGCATGAGACGGGTTATTGTAGCACTGTCAATGACGCTAATCAAAGACGCTAATTTAAATGTGCTAAAAGTTCGCGTTCAAGGTACAGTGATGCAACCGAGAGGATAATAAATCATGTTGTATTCTTCAAATAAATGAGAAGTAAAGCCAAACGAATTGTTATCGTGATAGTGTGCATACAACAATATATTAGTATAAAAATAGAGATATTTTTAGTAAATGTATGAACTTTGTTAAAAAACATCATGTTTATTTTGTTCGATCACTGTCTTTAGAATACTTAGTTTGGTGATAAAAATATTTTGGAGAGAGATCGAAAAAATATACGATATAATATTTTACACCACTGCGCTAATTGTGTGTTAGCAAAATGATTTTGTACATGAAGGTTTATGTTGCACTATAGGAACTATGCCGCGGCTCAACAAAGTGATTGATAACTGATAATATTAGGGTGGGGCACGATCACTAAAATGCACCTAAAGTGCATACTTTATAAGAAGAGATGTGTTTAAAAATTATTTTATTTTTTACAAATTTCGTTTTTGAAATAGCAAAAAAATGGTGTATGTTTTTATTTTACTTTTGCTTTCCTCGCATTGCAAAACAGTGATGTTTACTAGGAAGCTTCGCAAACGCTTTTTCAGGCGCGTTGTTGGATGAGCGACAATTGGTGCATTGAGCTGCCATGTGTTATGCGGATTTTCTGTTGTTCTGTGAAAAAATCATTACTAAGTCGAATTTTTTTTTTAAATAAAATAAAATAAAAAATTAACTAAAATTTCGTAAATTTTAATTCATCGTAATTTAAAAAAAGAAAAAGGTCGTAAAATTGCAATTATGCTCAAATTTAACACGAATATATTAATTCATAAAATTAAGGTTCTGTGAAAAAATCATTGCTATATGATAAAGCGTATTATAAGTCAAAAGAACTGTTTAAAAAAAGAAAAAAAAAACGTAAAATTTCGATATTCATGACAAATAATTTTTCGATTGAGCTCAATTTCACACGAATACCTAAATCATAAAATTAAGGTTCTGTGAAAAAATCATTAAAATCGGATAAAGCATGTAGGTGTTAGTCGAAGAAATTTTTAAAAATCGAAAAAAATCGTAAAATTACGATTTTCATGAAAAATAATTTTTTGATTGCGCTCAAAAACGTGGCAGTTCTAAGTTCAGAGATTTCGAAGGACTCCAGAAAATTTCATCGTAATTGGAGTATCGGTTTAGCCAAAATCGTGCTGACAAACACACAAAAATACAGAAAAGAAAGAAAAAAAAACATTCCGGATTTTTTCCTCAGTGTAGTGAAATGGAATCTTCGCTTCGCTCGCTACGCTCATCCAACTAGCATTTATTGGATGAGCGAAGCGAAGATATTATTTCACTACACTGGAGAAAAAAAAACGGATTTTTTTTTCTGTTTGTATTTTTGTGTTTGTCAGCACGATTCCGGCTAAACCAATACTCCATTTGCGATGATATTTTATGGAGGCCTTTTAAATCTCTAAACATAGAACTGCCCCGTTTTTGAGCGCAATAAAAAAATTATTTCTCATGAAAAATCATAATTTTACAATTTTTTCGATTTTTTGAAAATTTATTTTACTTATAACACCTACATGCTTTATCCGATTTTAATGATTTTTTCACAAAACCTTAATTTGAGCGCAATCAAATAATTATTTCTTATAAAAATCGCAATTTTTCTTTTTTTTCTTTTTTTAAAAATTAGTTCGATTAATTAAAAAAAATTAAAATTTAAGTTCTTTTTTATGAAATTTTTAAAAAATCTTGAAAGTAGTAATAATTTTGTCACAGAACAACAGAAAATCCGCATAACACATGGCAGCTCAATGCACCAATTACGCTCATCCAACAACGCGGCGGGACTTAAGGGGAATCCCTAGACCCAAATATGATTTCTAAAGAATGCAGTAAAGACGTCTGAAAAGTAAGTAGAATGTAAGAGGGGCTTAATAAAAGAGCGGATAATTTTTTTGAAATTTTTTTGACGGGACATAACCTCAGAATCAACAATTTTATTCAAATTACTGGAATCAGTTGATCAAGTTCAAAATTGAATTTTTAGCAGCGGTTTTTTGTATATTATTTCTACATTCCTTTATCTAGAACCTAAATAAAAGGATTTTTGTATTTATATGGTTTGTTGCGTTGCACAATTTTTTTCGCCTGCCGGTACAATTTCAAATTGTGTACCGTTTAACGGAAAAAAATCGTGCAACGCCTGAAATCATATAAAACCAATAATACTTATATTTAGGTTGTAGATAAAGGAGTGTAGAAATAATATGCAAAAAACCGCTGCTAAAAATTTAATTTTGAACTTGAGCAACTGATTCCAGTAATTTGAATAAAATTGTTGATTCTGAGGTTATGTCCCGTCAAAAAAATTTCAAAAAAATTATCCGCTCTTTTATTAAGCCCCTCTTACATTCTACTTACTTTTTTAGACGTCTTTACTGCATTCTTTAGAAATCATATTTGGGTCTAGGGATTCCCCTTAAGCGTTTTCCTAGTACTTAAAATGCATACGGAATTCCAATATGCGCATAATAGTCAGGGGAATAAGCGGAAAAATTAGGCAAAAATGATACAGGCTACAAATTTTACAGTGTTATAGGTAAGAGTATGACGATCATTTTTTGGGGCGGCCCCAAATTTTGGCCCGCATAGAGTGTCCTCCAGTGAGATCTGAATTTTGACTTTTCAATATTTGTTTAAATAAGTGTCTGGGCAGATGTATGACTTAATACTAATATACATATTGGTAGGGATACTGTTTGACATACTGAAAAAAAAAATCAAATTTTTAAATTCACAAAAACAAAATGGCGGCCAATTGAATTTTGAGACATCAATACTTTGGCTGTGATTTTAAGACGGGCTTTTATAGATACGGTCAAAATATTTACACAGTGATGTACATGACGATAACAATCAGCTTTAGGGGCGGCCCCAAAATGGCGTCCTCATATTATGACCACCAGTGACATTTTACTTATTCAACATAAATTGTGCTATAACTCGATTAAAAGGGAATTACGGCTAAAAAATAAGAATAAAACCATTACTTAAAACTATATTTAATATGATAATTAATATAAAAGAGGAAACAATATACAAAAGTTATCAAAATCCAACATGGCGGCCTTATTCATAGACCTGCGGCATAGTCGGGAGATAGCCAAGGAAAACTTTGCTTTATTTATAAAAGCATGAATGTTGACTGGACATAACCTAAGGTGATTTAAGGATATTACACCAATTAAAAATGCACCCTTAGAACCCTTAAAATCCAAGATGGCGGCCCAAAAAATTAAACTTTTTTAAAATGGTCTAAATTGACTGGTTTTCATTTTATGGGTGTAATTTCATGGAGTGAATAGATATTTGAGGTCTAAACTAAAGTTTTGTATTTGGAAGCCAATAAAATCTAAGATGGAGGCCTAAAGTATAAAGTTTTTTATTTATTCCTGGATGTAATTAAAACTCGGTTTCTACGCGTATATTGTGCTACTAAGTGTAAATTCGAAGTAAAAATTAATTGAAAACGTGGTTTTATCTGATATCCTACATTATACAAAAACTAATTCCAATATGGCGTCCATTTTAATTTTTTAAATTTAGTCTTACTTTCTTATTTTTTTACTTTTTGCATGTACGTTGCAGACGCTGAATAAGAAAACACTGTACACATTTGCAATTTATACATCCTTAACCAAAAACCATGGTGGAGGACAAGAATGTTAATTTTGCTGCCTATACTCAGATTTATATTTTAAAATTAAACAAACGATTTGTGTAGATGGCATATTATGTTTTATTTGTTTTGTCAAATTTTTAAATATCCTGGGCAATAAAACTCAAATAATGTTAAACTGACCTCAAAAATAACACTCGTCAGCTCAATCTACGAATAATTACCCGAAATTCAATAAAATCGGAGTATAAAGAGCAAAAGAACATTCTTGTCCTCCATCTTGTTTTTTTGATAATTCTGTATAATTGTTATAAATTGCAAATGTGTACAGTGTTTTCTTATTCAGCGTCTGCAACGTTCATGCATAAAGTAAAAAATAAAAAAAGTAAGACAAAATAAAAAAATAAAAAATGGACGCCATCTTGGATTTTGTTATGAATAATGTAGGATATCAGATAAAACCACGTTTTTCAATTAATTTTTATTTCGAATTTACACTTAGTAGCACAATATACGCGTAGAAACCGAATTTTAATTACATCCAGGAATAAATAAAAAACTTTATACTTTAGGCCTCCATCTTGATTTATTGGCTTCCAAAAACAAAACTTTAGTTTAGACCTCAAATATCTATTCAGCCCATGAAAATTACACCCATGAAATGAAAACCAGTCAAATCAGACCATTTTTTTTAAGTTTAATTTTTTTTTGGGCCCCCATCTTGGATTTTAAGGGTTCTAAGGGTGCATTTTTAATTGGTGTAATATCCTTAAATCACCTTAGGTTATGTCCAGTCAACATTCATGCTTTTATAAATAAAGCAAAGTTTTCCTTGGCTATCTCCCGACTATGCCGCAGGTCTATGAATAAGGCCGCCATGTTGGATTTTGATAACTTTTGTATATTGTTTCCTCTTTTATATTAATAAGCAATATTAAATTTAGTTTAAGTACTGGTTGTATTCTTATTATTTAGTCGTTAATCTTTTTTAATCAAGTTATAGCACAATTTATGTTGTATAAGTAACATGTTACTGGTAGTCATGATATGGGGACGTCATTTTGGGACCGCCCCTAAAGCTGTTTGTTATCGTCATGTTCATCATTGAGAAAAATATTTTGCCCGTATCTATAATAGCCCGCCTTAAAATCACAGCCAAAGAATTGATGTCTCAAAATTAAATTAGCCCCCCATTTTGTTTTTTGTGAATTTAAAAATTTGAATTTTTTTTTCAGTATGTAAAACAGTATCCCTACCAATATGTATTTTAGTATTAAGCCTAAATTGTCCAGAAACTTTGTAAAAAATATTGAAAAGTCAAAATTCAGATCTCACTGGGGGGACACTCTATGGGGCCCAAAATTTGGGGCCGCCCCAAAAATTGATCGTTATACTCGTACTTATAACACTGTAAAATTTGTTGCCTGTATCATTTTTTGCCTAATTTTACTATAATATGCCCGCTTAGTCACACCTGTTTTCATCTCACGGGTCCCACATATTGACGCTCCTGCGCTCTTTGCTGACAAAAAATTAGAAAAATCACAGCCACAATTTGATCAAAAGAAGTAATTTACAATATTTTTATACGTAGGCCTACCGTTTTCATTTTAGCTTGCCGCGTTGTTGGATGAGCGTAATTGGTGCATTGACTGCCATTTGTTATGCAGATTTCTGTTGTTGTGTGAAAAAATCTTTATAATTTGATTTTTTTAAAATTTAATTAACTTAAATTTTGTAAATTTAATTAATCGTAAATTAAAAATAGAAAAAGATCGTAAAATTGCATTTTCATAAAAAAATAATTTATTTGATTGCGCTCAAAATTTAACACGAATAATTAATTCATAAAATTAGAATTCTGTGAAAATCATTACAATAGGTTTAAAGCATGCGGGTGTTATAAGTCAAAGAACGTTGAAAAAAGAAAAAACCGTAAAATTTCGATATTCATAAACAAATAATTTTTCGATTGCGCTCAAATTTCACAAGAATATCTTAAGTCATAAAAATTAAGGTTCTGTGAAAAATCATTTAAAATTGGATTTAAGCATGTATTTGTTGTTAGTCGAAGAAATCGAAAAAAATCGTAAAATTGCGATTTCATGAAATAATTTTCCGATTGCGCTCAAAAACGTGCAGTTCTAGTTTAGAGTTTCGAATGTTTCCCAAAAATTTCATTGGGCAATTAGAGTATGGTTTTAGCGGAATCGGCTGACAAACAACACAAAAATACAGGAAAAAAAAAAAAAAAAAACATTCCGGATTTTTTTTTTCCTCCAGTGTAGTGAAATGGAGTCTTCGCTTCGCTCGCTAACGCTCATCCAATGAAGTTTAACGGCAAAAAGTGTTTAAATAGTCAAATAATTTTGTTATTGTGAAAGGAATAGCAAATTATGGTTGATATCTTATAGCAAATAAGGGATGATTACCATTTGGCGGTATTTTATGCGGTTTTAATAGCCTACCCATAGATATTAAACACCTACTAGTATGGTATTTATGATTTTCGGCACAAAATACACACCTCTCATTGTTCTTACATTTTCCCAGCGATGTGACCATGCATGTTACATTTAAGCATTTTACGCTAAAAACATAATGGATGAACCTTTGAGTATTATAAAACTCAATGGATGAACTTACCTACATTTATCCAGCCACAAAAAACAGCTCCATTTTAAATCAACATCAGGCGCGTCTTTGGGCAGACTTATACGACAATTTTAGTAATTTCTGTACGTTATATGACGGAGTTTGCTTTCTTGAGCTAATTTTTGGATGAGCGTAGCGACGCGAAGCGAAGAATCCGTTTCACTACACTGGAGAAAAAAATCCGGAATGTTTTTTTTCTTTCTTTTTTTATGTATTATTGTGTGTTTTCAGCACGATTCCGGCTAAACCCCATATTCCCCAAATTTCCAATGAAATTTTCTAGAGACCTTCGAAATCTCTGAACTTAGAACTGCCACGTTTTTGAGCGCAATCGAAAATTATATCTCATGAAAATCGCAATTTTACGATTTTTTTTTTCGATTTTTTTAAAAAATTTCTTCGACTTAAAACACCTACAGTTTTATTCGTTTAAAATATTTTTTTCACAGAAAAATAATTTTTATAAATTTAAAGAATTCGTGTGTAATTTTGGCGCAATCGAAACTTATTTCCATAAAATCGAAATTTTACGGTTTTTTTTTTTTTAAATCAATTCTTTGCCCATAACACCTACATGCTTTAACCGATTGAATAATTTTTTCACAAAAAAACCAAATTAATGAATTAATATATTCGTGTAAAAATTTAAGCGCAATCAAAAAATGTTTCTATAAAAATCGCAATTTTACGATTTTTTTTTTTTTTTTAAATTAGTTTAAATTTAAAAAAAAATAAAAATTTAAGTTTTTTTTTTTTTTTTTTAAATTTAAAATTTTAAAAAAAATCTTCAACTTTGTTATGTTTTTTTCACAAAAAACAACAGAAAATCCGCATAACACTAGCAGTAATGCACCAATACGCTCATCAACAACGCCCGTATCAATATGAATTTTTTATCTGAAAAGTTTAAAGTTTGTTTAATTTGATGATCTTTTTTACATTTGTGGTCATCTTTGTCCACCCCAAACACTAAAGCTTAATTTCTCTCTTTGGTTTTGGGTTTAAATTCGTCTTTACGATTTAAACTTCATCACTACTTTTTTTCAATATTTTTTTTTTTTTAAGATTTTTTTTATTGAGCACTCTACAGAAAATTTTTACTCCCCCATTAGCCAAAGATTTGGATTTTTTTGGCCTCCTTTTTTTTTGAACAAGCTTTTTTCGAGTATATATGCAATAATTTATGCTTCATAAAAGATTAGCTTCATCTTTTTTATTTAATACCCCTTTTTTTGATTATACATAGTAAAAATATATTATTATATCACAAAACCTCGACGAGGGGCCTGACGAAAACAAATTTGATAAGTACAAGCAATCTGGCGAAAAAATTTATTTTATATTTTTTGCATAGAATTTTATATCTATGGATTTTGAAATTGGGGAATTTCGCCAAAAGTGTTGGAACTTCCGGTGTAGTTTTACGATCGTGTTGTTATACAAAGGCGGTGGGATTTTTTAGTCTTGGGCTGGTTTCAGATACTCGTGCTAGCTTCCTGGCAGTTTTTTTTACTGTTTACTTTTTTGTAGGCTAGGCCTACCAAGGAATTAAACGGAAAATTTTAAATATTTGCAAAAAATCCCGTTCTGAGAGGGGTCGCTCCTGTTCGCAGAATTTTAAAGGGGTATTTGGAAGCGGGTAAATAGTTTTGAAAGAAAGAGTAAAGATATTAGGGTTAACTACAACACCCTGGTGACCATCATCAAGGAGCCGAGACTTGGTTTTTGGTACTTCCTCAAATACAGTAAAAAACCCAAAATGTCCAAGTTTGCCCCTTCAAAAAACCTTACCCGTCCCACATCACATGTTACCTAGGAAGTTTGGGCCTTTGGTTTTAGTTAAAAGTTAACCTAGGCCAACTAACCAAAATAAAAATTTTCCAAAGGGTCTAGCTTGTATAGCCTAAACCCTGGGCATTTAAAATGCCAATAGCCTTGTTTAGTACATGCGAATGAGTACGATAGCCTACAGTTTTTGGGCTGCCATGTTAACGCTTCAAGGATAGCCCGGCCTCCCAGGCCAGGCACAAGACGTTTGGGAAATTTAGGAAACTCTTGTCGCTAAGCGGGTCCAACTTTCAACCAACTTTTTTCCCATAAAAAACAATGGAAAACAAATACAAAATTTGAAAAAAATGTGTTAAAATTCAAAACAACAATTTTTATCAATTACCACTTTGCAAAATTAACAAATTTCTGTACTAGGCCATGAACACAATATTACTTGCGACTAATTTCACTGTTTATTAGTTTTTTTACGGCGGCCATTATAGCAAAGTTCTCCATTTTCCACGTACCAACCCAAAAAACACCCAAAATTTCGTTTAAATTTTGCCGTTTTTTTTTGTCCCGCGGTCCCTTTGTGTTTTTGTTTTTTGACCTCATTTTTGTTTGGGGGGCCAGCCCCCCAACCCCCCCCGGAGCTCTGCCCCCCGGACCCGTCGGGGGGTCCGCCCCCCAAACCCCCGTTTCTAATTTTTTTACTATTTTATTTTTTTACTTAAAAAAACAATAACTATTTTAAAAAATTTCTTAAAACAAAAACCCCAATATCGCAAAAAGGTTGGGAACCTTAAGTAAGAAATGACATAGCCAAAAAACCAAAATGGCGCGTTGATCAGAGTGAGGACGTTTTAGTTCATAATGTAATTATTTGAATTATTCGTGTAATTTGAGAGTGTTTTACTAGCCTATTAATTACTCACTATCAAAATACTAATAAAACTTATTTTAATTTGTATTTGTTTTCCATTGATTTTATTGGGGAAAAAGTGGGGTTAAAAGTTGGTGAAAGGGCCCCGTTAGCGACAAAGTCCCGGAAGGGAAAATTTAAATCTCAGGTAGGGCTACCCTGGGCCCTACGGAAATGGCCCCAAACCCTCCATGTAAACAAGGCTGGCCTTTGGCTCTAGGGTAGGTAGGCCTACTTGTTCGGAGGGAGTGCCCCAACTTTTAAACGTTTTTTTCCAAAAAAACGATAAAAAAACAACTTTCATATGATTTAAAATTTAAAAATAGCCATTTATGTTTTTAAAAAAATAGGGTAGGCCTAATTATCCCTTTTATAGTTTTCCGAGAAAAATAATGTAAAAATTTACTCCCCATGTCCAGTATATTAATTAATGTTTCCAATTCATTTTCAGCTATGATCACGATTTTTTATTGTAAAAAATTTTTTTTCATCTTTTTACTAGTGGAAATTGAGGCTCTTTTGGCGTATGTCAGGGAAACAAGGGACCCTAGTAGCAATTTGTTTCCCAACAAGTTTAGCCTATTTTAATTCTTTCAGACGAGGGGGACATCTTTCTAATAGATATTACAGTCAATCAAAGGAGCAAGTGCAAAACACCCGCAACGAGTCATTTTGCAAGTCAAGGCAATATGATTTCCTGAAGGCCTAGTACCGTATTTAAAAGATTGTTAACCACATTTATCTTACCCTTTTCCCAATTTTGGCGCCCCACAATCACATGCAAAAAAAAGTAGTCCGAACTCTTTTTTTTGGCCGACCGAGGTGGTGCCGGGTCAGTAGGTACCCGACGTGAAAAATTTTTCTGACCAAAAAAAGGAGAGAACTTTTTTTGTCTTTTCCATATTTAGAGTAACATTTTTCCTGTAAAGGTGTAACCCCCTTTTGCCCTTCAAATACAAAATTTTTTAAAAAGTTGTTTGGCTTGGGTATCAGGGAAGGGGAAAAATAACATTCCCCATTAAAAAAAAAAACCTCCCCCCAGAGAAGTTTCTACAAACCTTATATTTTAAGAATTCCTACAGTCTGTTATGCCCTACTATTTTAAAAAATTGAGCAAATTTTGAAAATGTACCAAAAAAGAGACATGCCTATCCCCGTTCCAACTTGAGCCAAACCTCAATTCCATAGAACGGTAGTTGATAGTCAGTAGAATGTAGATTATCAAAGCGATCTAGGCTAATGGTTTGCATTACACATTAAAGCCTTCGTGCATGAGCTCATCCAACAATCTTGTTGCAGTGATGCACTAGCGGCTGAGGCTCAGGCCAAAGAAAAGAAGGACAATCCCGCGAACTTTTGGAGCTGGTTGTAGTCGACACTGTATCTGCGAGATCCCGGGACAGATTCCGTGTCCTGGGCTCATCCCTCTTCCAAACCAGATGCGGGGCAAATATAAATTTCCCAGGGACTTGTAATAGGTAGACTTGTCAATTTGTGATTTAATGTAATATGTCTTGTTTAGATTAGAGTAAAATATGTACAGTATATAGGCCTAATTATAATATAGGTAGGGCTACTAATATAATAATATTCATAAAAATCTTGGTTTATAATCCATTTTTCATTATTTCCGTCCACTTCATGGGACTAGGTGGTATATTTAATAACAATATGGCCTATTTCATTTCATTTATTTTGGGGAAATACACGTAAGCCTATGGGAAAAACCCAGTTTTAAAAAAGGAAAAAAAACATTTTTTTACATATGCACTGGGGCCTATATGACAGTTTTTTTCAAGAAATTTATGACTCAAAGTAATCAGTGTATACGCCCCTCCGTCCCAAAAAAAGCATGGGGAATTATTCAATGGCCCTGCTGTTATTAAGTTATCAAAAGTGGAGTTTAAGTGTAGCCCTACCACTATTCACTTTTATGTTTCAATACCGTTTTGGGGGCTACTTTTACTTGCCCCCATGGCGTGCGGGCTTTTTGAGAGTATGGTACCCTATTTTATGGGTATTTGTGCTCTTTCCGGGTGTAGGGCCCATGCATTTGACAATGGGGGCCTGAGGGGAAACCCCTAGCTAATGTGGGTTTGGGGCAAGGCTTTGGAGAATTTTTTTGATTTTTTGAATTGTAATCAGTTTTTTAACCATTTTAGGCACTTTTTAAAAATTTACATTTTTTTTTTATTGTTAGATTGCAAAAGTAGCTAATTTTTAATTTTTTGTCTTGATTTTGGATTTTCTCTTTGAACCGAGAATAAAAACCGTACACAATGAACCCTGTCCCTGAATTATTTTTTAGGTTTTGTACGGATGACAAAAAATTAGGGTTGCCGTCGATAATCGAAATATCGATCGTTATCGTATCAGTAAATGATTGATAATCGTTTAAAAGTATTTGATATGATATGATTGATTCGATTTAAATAGGACATCGAGTTTTCGCGGTTTACCATGTTTAAAAAATCCCGCGCTGTCGTATCAACGGCCGATTGGTTTGTCGGAGTACCAACGCTGCTCAAGTAAAATGCCACGCCCACCCCCGCCATGCGCATGCGCTCGCAGCGCGATACAAGGCGATACGAAAAACACCCCCGGGCCCGTTTGCATTTGGATGTTTTCAGTAGGGCTCACGTGTTGTGGCGGAACTTCTCTAGCGTAGTCTGCCCAATTTATTAAATTTTCGTATGTTTTTTTCCGCCCCAAACCAAAGAAGATATTTGCCATTACTTTGCGCTGCCAAACAAGAGGATTCAAGTGTGGCAGTTTTTATTATTCAAAAAACGACGACGAGGAGGTGGGAGGAGATAAGGCTTGAGTCGAATGTCGATGGGGATCTCCCCACATTCTCGCTCGTAGATGCGGTACTGTTGGGAAACGTAAACAGTGGACCCGATCCCAAGTCAAGATTTAAAATATAGACTGTGAAATTTGAAATAGCCCTCAATTTTATTTTAAACATTCTAATCCTTAATGATTTTTGTATTAGTGTTAAAATTTTGCGTTTTTTTTCTGTTTCTAGCTCTTTTTGGGAAAATTTGATATTTTTTAATCGATTGGGTCTATGATATCGATATTTCGATATGAACGATTCGTGCCTGTACCAATGTTTTCCATCGAACGGCAACCCTACATATAATATTTTTTTGGGCATTCGCCATATAGGTACTGGCCCGCATATACCCCCCATGACACCACTTGATGCTGACCACAAGTATAAGTGACATTCCGTGCTAAGCAGGGGTCTGGTGTATGCCCCAGCCAAGGAAGGCGACATTTTTTGTATTGGGCCTTCTATTTGTCTAAATGGCAGAAATAGTACTAGAGAAATTATTTTACTTGCATAAAGGGGAAGGAAGTCAGTCGCGTCCGCAAGAGTATTAGGAGAGGTAGTGGTAATGAGGAACACTTTTTGCAAGTTTTCGTCTTCATTAATTAATATCTTTGGTTTATGAATCACATCCCAAAAAAATTTACACACAATTTTATGAACTAATAGCTAATAATTTATGGTTAAATCAAACTGATATCTTGATTCACTATTGCGCGTTTTTTAATTTTTTTAAAGTCCGCGTTGTTCCTCTTTACCCCAGGAAAATGGGGTAAAAGGGAACAAGTGTTGCTGAAGTCATACCGTGTACAGCAAAAATATTTGGGGTAATAGGGAACAAACGTATACTTGCCTTTATAACAGTCTAAAAAAATGGTTGAAATCAAGCAAATATTTTCAAAGTTATAGAGGCTATCAAACATTGGAAATCTGACTACTCGGAAATATCATCCAATTTTGGATTGCCAACATTGAAAATAAAATGCTGTGTGCTGTTTTAAAAGTACAAAAACATGTTTTATTATTTTCAAATTTCAATTTTAACAGTGTTAAAGCTACTTTTTAAAAGTAGCACTGCTGCTACAGCTACAGACTCTACATGACTTTGAAAGTAGCTAGCTACTTTCATTCTTATATGTAGCTTGCTACTTGTGCAGCTACTTTAAAATAGTAGTGATGCTACTTTACAGCTACCTACTTTTGTGGTTTGTTTATGTTCATTAGGGCGTAGGTCCTGGTTTGTTGCAACTTGCAATAAAGCAATTTTACAATATTAAACTTATGCTTCAATACAACTGCCACTGGCCAATGTAGGAGGTTGAAAGAATGACAGCCAATTAGATGCTTGGCCTGCAACATTGTTTCCTAATGCCGTATGTCCAGGTGTGGATGAGAAAAGAATGCATATCAGATCACATCTAGTACTTATGGAGTGCCCTTCATGATAACATTCTGCACAATGTAGGCCTAAGTGATTCAACGCACGACTCTCAAGGTCAACAAAGAACGTGCCTGTATTTGCGGGGCGAGCTTAGCAGCCTATGTTATATGTTTTCCCCGCCCGTGCGCGAGGCAATACACGAGGCATTATAAGTGTTAAAAATGAAGCAAACTTTTTGTTAGGTTGTACAAAACGAAGATTTCATGTGCCACGATTTAAAAAAATGCTTATTTTGTATTTGCCCTGAAATGAACCAAAGCCAATTTACTTAGTACATTACCTACATATTTATTTTTCCCAATTCAACTGAGAGAATTACAGCCCTTGTTCCCCTTTACCCATTGTTCCTCATTACCCCTACCTCCATGTTTAAAAACTCTTTCACATGCCCCCTTAGCTTATGCAAAACGACTGACAACAAGGATGCCTGCGCTTGATAACCGGAGAGATAGGTCTAATAGGAAGATGGTTAGAACAAAATGCTCCTTTAGGGGCAATAAATGTACATTCTTATTCTGGAACACTGGTGGTATCACCAAAGATAAGTATGTTGAAATTAAGAAAGTAATTGCTGATAGAAATTGGACGCATTCGCAATAACGGAAGCAGGTGCTATTACCGAAGACTACAAAAATGACGAAGCTTACATACAAGGATATACGATGAACTAACTAAAAATACAAAGAAGAATCTCTTCAGGCATCCTAGTTGGTGTCAGGGTGGGGATCATTGTGTTTCAAAGAAATACACGCAATGGAGGAACTTGTGACAAAACCGAGATTGTTCAAATGGAATGGAAAAATGCACCAAGACAAAATTCATCATTGTATACAACCCACTCAGATGCTGAGAAAACACAAAACATGGAAAATATGATAGAGAACTAAGAAAGACAAGCATAACTAAGAGGGGCCATACTGGAGAGCTGAAAGAGGGCATTAGAAGATTTTGTAGAGAATATTGGTTACTAAACCAACTTGCATGTTGAAAGAATTTCTGAGTCTTGAGACACATTTGTGAGGTCAAATAAAATTAACTGTGAATTTTAATAATATATTGATTGTGGCTTACCCATAAATACTCCCATGAAATCTCCAGAATTTCTGTAGTAAAAAATAC
This sequence comes from Sweltsa coloradensis, assembly GCA_024449915.1. Taxonomy (NCBI): domain Eukaryota; kingdom Metazoa; phylum Arthropoda; class Insecta; order Plecoptera; family Chloroperlidae; genus Sweltsa; species Sweltsa coloradensis. Next base: position 25,006 of record JAMZAV010010109.1, read on the forward strand.
ACCTAAGTAGTAACTAAATCTATTTCGAATGAGATGCGCAACACTGAAAGGACACTATGAAGAAATGCCAAGGGGTATGAACAGGAGTCCTATCTTTACTGGTTGTCAAGACATGATGACATAGATATGTCAATGACTTGCATACACAACACAAGTTATTTACAAGGTGGGTATTGTTGGGTACCTACGATTGGTGTTCTTAATCCCAAACAACTGTTTTGTACATTTTGAAAAACTTTTTTCGTGCGCCGCACAGCCTTTAGGCAATTAACAGAGTTCACCAAAATGTTTTCAAATATGCATAAAACTGAAGTTACAGAGCAAGAATATTAGTCATAGACTTCTGAGAAGACTAAATTACTTTTTTTCTGGTTGACGCAAACTAGTGCTATTTTACTTTTAAATATATTCACATTTTAGCCAACGGCCTTGCAATGTTGAATACACCGGTCCCCGATAGATTAAGCAACATCAGCAACATCGGGCGTGGTCGGTGTTTGCGCACTTCTACTTTGAATTCTCCCCGCCTAATTTATTCCTTTCATAATTCATTTCCTCACCTATAGAGGCCGTGGGGATCTATTGTTCACAAAATGCTGACTGAGATTCTCTCGCCCGCTCTGAGCTTGTCACCGCGGCCAGCTCTCGGTGCCCAGCGCTATCAACTCTCCACGCGTCACGTATGCAAGTGCAGTGACTCAAGTCTCTTCTCGCCACGTTTACCCAACGTGTGCATTCATCTCAAAACTCTCGCCTCCCTCTGGGCAAATTCACGTGTGTGTTTATTTATATGATATTAACAGTACTCTCGCAAGTTTTAATAAGTTTTTAAACTAGTGCATCACTTCACACTGTACTTCACACCCAGTGTCATACGGCCTTCCCGCCTGTGTTTGCCAGCACGTCGTCTGCGTACGTTCAACAACACGCCTAATCAAGTAAGTGATTAATAGCTCTGTTACGCACTCTCCCTCGGGATATATTTCCCATATTTCTCACTACAGTCCCACCTCGAGCTACAGTTACCTAGTGAAGTTCTATAATTTCTGGACTAGATTCAGGCTTGTAGATC